>JAOVYX010017140.1:0-22896 GCA_035668315.1 Drosera spatulata | reverse complement strand
GCGACGGCTTGGGGCAGCGGCGGCTGGGCAGCGGCGGCATGGGGCAGTATCGGTTGGGGCAGGCCGGGGCGAGCATGGGAGCGGCAACGACGGCTGGGCTCGGCGACGGTGACGAAGGCGGAGACGACGACGACGGCAACGGCAACGGGGGCGAGGATTCGAGGGAAATGAAGGCGAAAATGAGGGAGAAGGTGACGGCGGTCAAAGTTATATAGATCAATTTTAGCGACGGATTCTGTCGCTAATTAGGTTTGTTCATAAATTAGCGACGGATTCCGTCGCTAATATTCAAGTTTTTAAATTATTCAACATTAGCGACAGAATCCGTCGCTAAATTGATCTACAAACCTAATTAGCGACGGATTTCGTCGCTAATCAATGTAAATAAATTCTTTTTACTATTTAGCGACGGATTCCGTCGTAAAAATTGTTTTCGGTGATGATTTATGAGTTAAAATTTTCCATATTGTAAAATTTTAACATTTCGTAATAGTTGTAATGTTAACTTATGATAAGGTGTTGTATTTCATATATTTTTAAGGAAAAAACTACGTATTGTTAAAAACTCTTAGTAATATATATGTTGCACATCATAATATAAGATGTTATATATGTAACAAAAGTTGAAACATATAAGGTGTTGTATATCATATTGTTCTAAATGTATCATATATTATAAATGATGTCATCATAAAATTAAATTGAAAGTAATTATGAAAAAAAAGTAAACGATGTAAAAAAAAACATAAAAAGCACATGCGAAAATTTATAAACTTCAATATTAGCGACGGAATCCATCGCTACTTAATGCAAAATGCTTATTTTAGCGACGGAATTCGTCGCTAATAGTTAGAATGCAAAAATTCATGCAAAAACTTGCTAAGGAAAAAACTAATTACATTTGTGACGGATCCGTAACTAAATATCTTTATCGACGGATTCCGTCGCTAATGAATGTAATTGTAAAATTCTTTTTAGTTATTAGCGACGGATCCGTCGCTAATAGTGTGAATGCAAATATTTCATGCAAAAAATTACTAAGGTAAAAACTAATTAAATTAGCGTCGGATGCGTAGCTAATAGTGTGAATGCAAATTTCTTTTATGGTGTGTAGCGACGAAAATCCGTCGCTAAAATTTTTTATGTGTTTTTTTAATTTTCATCGACGGAATTCCGTCGCTAAATATATTAAATTTAGTGACAGGGTTTGACTTTCCATCGCAAAAAAATAAAATTTTTTACTTGTTATTTTTGTTACGGATCCGTAGCTAAATTTTTCCGTAGTTAAACTGTTTTTTTTTATTTTATAGTGTACGATGATGAAACAGTGGAAGCTTTTAAGGTGTTGTGCAAGGCGAAACAGTTTCAAGACCGATCTCAACGTGCTCAAGAGAACATGAACAAAGCAAAGACGAAGCATTCGCAGGGATCGATGTCTATGGTCAGTGCCGCCTTGAAGATGATAAGTAACTCGTTTAATTAGGCAAATTCAATTGTGTATAATTTTTTTTAAAAATTGTATCGGTGAATGGAATGAATGTATAATCGGTATCTTATTGATTGTTTGCTTGCAGGAAAAGAAGTTGAAAAGAAAACCAAAGAAGATTGAGATGTTTGAGAAGACACACACCAAGCAGAATGACGAGCCTGACGAGGTGGTGTGGTGTGACGAGAGATCGAAGGAGACTGCGGTAAATTTACTATTTTTTTAAAGATTGTAGCTTCGGATATTTTTTTTTTGTTAATAACTAATTGAATTATCTTTTTCAATCAAATAGCAAGTATCCGAGTCATAATTTTTTTAGCCTCACTACTCCGTACTAGAGAAGGAGCTCATGGATCGATTGTTTCCAAATACGTAGTTCGATACAAAACCGACCGAGGAGGAGATCAACAACGCACAGAGCCAGGCGTACCTCCAGGTGGCTGGGTGCAAGAAAGGACGCGTGTATGATCTTGGGTTCGCCAGCTCCATATTTTATTCGAAGGATACATTGTCCTCGAGTAGAAAGGGGTCCTTCTCGTTCGATCCGCGTGAGTTCGCTGTATTGAAGGAGAGCAATATGGTGTTGACAGCACGCATTGACGAGCTAACACAGTTGGTCCAGCGACTGTCACAGCAGTATCAGTGCGGTAGCAACCCGTTTTATCGGCCTCCTCATCAACCTCGTGATCCACCGTTTCCCTCCGACGCGTCCGAATAGACTCATGCGTTTTAGGCTTTCTTATTTAGTGCTTTTTGGAGGATGTTTTGGTTATTTGGACGATAATATCGTGTAACGTGTTTTATTACAATTATGTTATGGGACTTGGATGTTTTATAGGTGTTTGATGTTGTTTAACAACCCAAACATGTATTTTAGATGCATGGTTGTTTATATATAACAGACTCGGCTCGAATTCAGTTATTTTTTCCCCCAAAAAAATCAAATTTGCGACCAAAAAAATACTAATTCGTATCTAAATTGTGACGGATTCCGACGCAAAGTAAAATAGTCCAGGAATAAGGTTTGGCGACAGTGCCGTCGCAAATTTGCAACAGAGCAGTCACAAATTAACGACAGAAACGAAAATTCGTCCCAAACCTTTTGACACCAAGGTCAACGACTAATAGCAAAACCGTCGTTAATTAGCGACGAAAATTCTGTGTTTCGTCGCTATTCCCATTAACGATTAGGTTTTTTTACGACAGTCAGTTTCAGTCGTAAATCCGTCGCTAATCACTATCTGCGATGGATTTTACGACCAAACTGACGATCGCAAATGGATCAAATTTTTGTAATGTACTATCATTTTTTCTTTTTATTATTTTACTTAATTTTCCTTCTTTCACTTCTCACCATCAAGGCACTAAGGTAAAAGACATAAAAAAATCATTATTTTTCTTTAAAAGAGTGCAACAAGTCAATGTTGCTAGTATTTTTTGTGCTTGGAGGGAATACAATAGTTCGATTGTGTGTTTGTCGAGATTTCATCGATATTTTATGATGGCAAGTGATCCGGTACAAGCTGATCAAAATCGCAACCATGTTACCGCTCCCTTTCATAATTATTACTAAATTTTAATAAAAATTTGATATGATTAAGAATTGGTTTGGATGAAAAAATAAATAGAGACCTGATCATTAGCTAAGATCCTTCTTGAAGGAGATTTCTTTCCAGAAAACTTGACAAAACCTCCCTCATGAGGAGGTGTACAAACCTCTTCAGGCTTCTCCTCCTTACTAACTGGAGCCTTCTTCATATGCCAAACCTGCTTCTGAGCTACAGGAGGAATCCTCACACGACATTGCTCAGTCTTATGCCCCCAAAACTGACATAACCATATTTCACAGGAGTCCAGTCATAAAGAACCTTCTATGCAATTCTTATACCCCTAGGAGCACAAAATTGAAATTCCTCAACAAGATCATGATTAGTAAATATGTCAACCAATACTCGAGCATAGGTTATCTTTTCCTTGGAAGTTATTATCGAATTTTGTTATGCGTTTTAAATGTTATAAAAAAAACTATATTATTAATCTAATATTAAAATATATAATTTAAATTATTATTAATATTTTTATATATAAATATTATGATTTTTATAAGACGGATGCAGAATGATGTTTTGGAAGTGCTCGGAGAAAGAGTTGATTGGTGATATTTGGCGTGGAGTGTTGTGTTGGACAGCAGTCACAATCCTACCACGAAATGCTGCTTGTTGAAATTGTTCAGATATAATGATCGATCTCTTTCAACCCAAGCTAGGAGTATTATAGTGTGTAGCTAGTGTACGAGAATTAATTGTCCATATCGGATTTTTTCAGGTTTTTAGTGTTTGTGGACCTTGTGGTGTACGTTTATGTCCAAAATGTATGATTTTTTCGTCCCAATCAATTAAAATATTTTTTTTATTTGAAATATTTTAAGATTAAATAAAATATTCTTTTATTTGAAATTTTTTTCATATATAATTATCTAACCATCCTCACATTATATCACAGCAACCCTACATTATATTTTCCCCTTTTTTTTCTCATTTCTCTAACTGAGATACTCACAAGAATAAAAAAATCATACTATATTAATATATAATTTAATATATATATTAATTAAATTGAAAAAGATGCGTATTATTTAAGCAAAGATTGATTTTGTGAAATTATTGTTCAAATCAATCAGATTCCAATGATTTTGGAACAAAACTAGAAGAAGACGTTGAGAGGAACATTCGTTTGCAGCTAGTTACCACACGACTGAATATTACGCCCACAGTTGAGTATTACTGTATTAGAGTCAATATTTCGCTTTGGTATCAAAAAAAAGTTGATATTTTCCAAACGAAAAGCTATTTCGTAATGATTATAGAAGATATTGAATCTCTTAACATAACAGTAAAATGAACGATTGTTTATCTCTAAGCTAAACGGCCTTCTAAAACATATACAAATTGAAAATAGGACAACATTATAAATTGAACTAGCCAAAGAAATCAATTATAAAAATAATGCTAAAACTGATTGTTCATTGGTTTTGATTGGTAATTGATTTTGATTGATCATGATTTTTGATAGTTATCTGAATCGATCTTAATTTTAACTAATAAAGAAATAGTTAGTTGTTTTGATTAGTCATGAATTCATTATTCACCTGATTGGTCATGAATTAGTTAGTCACTTTGATAACTTGGTCGATCATGATTTTGCAAAGTCATATTGGTCGATCATGATTTTTATCAACTATCTTGATCGTTCATGATTTTGATTAGTCATCTAGGTGGGTCATGATTTTGGTTATTTATAATCCCACAAAAATAAACATTCAAACCACCCTCATATTAATAGTTGAAAAAATCCAAAAATCATGCGGGTACAAACTAGTACTCCCTTTATTACATATTAATCGAAACGTTTTGAATCGTCATGTAAATTTATGTGTGTGTTGAATTTTATGGATTTTGATGAAGAATTTTTTTTTTTCTTGTGATAGTGGAGTTTAGTGTAGCAGTTGAAAGAGAAGTTGGTGGATATATTGTAACAAATGAGATTAATTTGATATTTTATTTATTTTAAAAGACTATAAAAAAGAAAAGAAAGTTTCATTTACCTTGAGACGACCTAAAAAAAGATTTCGATTAACATGAGAGGGAGAAAATATAAAGGTATAGAGAGGCACCGACACTTATAATGATGCAAATTTATGTGTCACAACATAAAAGAAATGAATTCTATCATGTATAGATGTGGATCTATCTGGCACATATCGATGTTGTACCATACAAGGTCGTCGTCCAGCTATATAGCTGTTTAGGGAAGAGTGGACCTTAAATTCTACCACACAAATTCTGTTGTTTTCCAATTTATTACGAAAATATCACACCAGCACACGTTATATAAAGAAGTTGATCTTTAAACAAAACAGAACTAGATGCAGTAGATTGATCACGAAGTATGAGATCTAGATGGCTACGTTTGGGTGACTTTGAAGGATTGGTCGCCAGAATATATTTGTTAGATATTCATTTTTCAATTTCTCTTTTATTAGTTAAAATATGTGTTAGAGTTTTTTTCTGAACACGATATCATATCAAATGTAACGATGAAGTTGCAAGTATCGAAAAAAGATAGTGTTACTCTTGTTTTAAGGACTTAGTGAATTTAGGACTAGTGACATGGAGTATATTTATGAACGATCGGCTCATGGAGTATATTTATATGTGTTGAATTTTAAATAGATTTCGGTATAAAAAAAAAGATACTAGTATTGTTTTTATGATGGCAGTGGGTGCTATTGTGCAGTTGACAAAAAAGATACTCTCATTGTCGCATATTTATTATAACGTTATGCAGTAATTATACTATTCATTATATATTTCGATGCGTTATTTTTTATAAGTAAACGATATGATACGAATATCATTTTATTTCAGGATTATAGTTCGTGGCATATACTATATTTGATGTTTTACGATAAATTTACAAAAGATATCGTTTGCTCTTTTCGTAGATCATTCGTAGTGTTATCATTTTTTTGACTTATGTATATAAGGAGTGCAACCCTTTTGGGATGGGGGAGTAGTTAGATGTACTATACTCCCTTCGTCCCATATTACTCATAACCATTTGATCCGGCATGAGAATTTATGTATGTGTTGAATGTTTATGAAATTTGATGAAAAAAATAGTTTTTAGATGCAGTGAGATTGTTGTGAGAGGAGATAATGGATGTATTGTACCAAAATAAGATGTGTTTTTTTCTAGATTAAACATTGGGTAAAAATGAAAAAATTATGAGTAAATTGGGATATTCCAAAAAAAAAAGTGTTACATATATGGGACGAAAAAATAGAAATAAAACATATGATTGATTTGATTTTTTGATTAAATATTTGTCAAATAAAAAGATATTATAAATGTTTTGGGATAATAAAATAGATGTTGTATATATTATAAAACAAAAGAAATTTGTTACAATACCGTTTTTTTTTTTTTTTTTTTTTGAAAGGTCCAACGTCATTGATTTTTAAAACCTACGATTAAAATCAAGATTAAGATTAAAAACATGTCATGCGTTGACGTCATGTTTTGTGGCCGGTGTAGTGTGTTGCTATTGGTTGGGAGTTCCGTCAAATCCGTCTCACAGAAAACGACAAAACTAACACCCAAGATAAAGGAATCCATTTAAGGGTATCTTTTGATTCTTTTATGTGATTCCTTGATACCAACGCGTTTGATTCCAGATTCTCTTTTTTGCTTTTGGTGAAAGAAGGGCAGCGTTAATCTGACTCACCCCGTGGTCCCGTTTTTTTTTTAATTTTTTAATTTGTTTTTTATAATATTTAAAATTATTTATAATTTTTAATATGTATATCAAATATGAAAAATAAATATATATTTAAACTTTACACATCATTATCTATAAAATAAGCTCAATGATAAATATAAAAATAATTTATTATATTATAAATAAATACATATTAATAATACTTAAATACATATAAGCTTTATCGTATTCAATAGTTCCTCCAAAAAATATTGTTTAATGGATTGATGTTTTTCATTTCATTCCACAGTTCAAGACGAACTGCATAACTATCGATCCTCAATGAAGATATAGGATAATGAGGGTGTAGAAATAGTTGAACAAAGTGTTCTCGACATAAACAATAACTATTTCACGACGTTTTTGGATTTCAATTGGAGAGGATTTTAATGACAAATGAGAAAAATAAGTCAAAATATTTACCTCGAATATATGCAATACAACTTTGAAGATACGAGTAACAATTATTGATAATTATCACATACGTATATGTTATAATTATTATTGAACGAAGAAAATATTTTTTTGAAATATATTTTTTGTATTCAATATTAGTCTTATTTTGTAGATATTGATGTGTAGATTTCAAATATATATTTATTTGATATATATTAAAAATTTTAAATAATTTTAAATATTATAAAAGAAAGGACAAATTGAAAAATTGAAAAAAAAAAAAATGGTCCCATGGGGGGTGAGTTTTGGGGGGAATTAGCAATTTCCGTGAAAGAATCATTCTACTCCGAGCAATCATTTGCATTTTTTCCTTACTCGTTTACTTGCTCATGGGGATTAATGCGATTTTGATCATAATCACCCAAAAAACACTCTTTAGATAGTCCAAAATATTTGCCCAATGCGAAAATAAGAGTGTAGGTTGCGGAGGTTGTGTGATT
Organism: Drosera spatulata; assembly: GCA_035668315.1. NCBI lineage: Eukaryota > Viridiplantae > Streptophyta > Magnoliopsida > Caryophyllales > Droseraceae > Drosera > Drosera spatulata. The sequence goes on along the minus strand of JAOVYX010017140.1, from coordinate 15,194 downwards.
TTACTTTTTTTTATAATAAATTTATAAAAAATGATATTTGATCATTTTATAAAATTCTCAAAATATTATTTTTAATGTAATTATTTTTAAATAGAGAGAGTATTTATTTTGGGTCAATAGCAGGTAATTTTTTTAGAGATCGATTACCAAGACAAATACTCTCTTAGTTGTAAAACATTTGAAACCATCCGACTTGACACAAGAATTTATGTTTATATATTATATTTTGTAGATAATGATTTTTTTTGTCCTTATTGTTGTGTAGAAGAAAGAAACGAGCAAAAAATCCAAGAGAAATGAAAGTAAGATGAGTTAATGTGAGAAAAAAAAACTTCCTTCTTACAAGAGTCCTATAATGTTTATGTGACAAAAAAGGATAAGTATTGTAATTTTATTTGAAAAGGGGAAGCCATTAATTGAAATATTTTTTTATTTGAATAGTTCCAAAATAAATTAATGTTTTTAAATCTTTTCATATAAAAAAATATCAAATTTATCTCATGTGTTACAGTAAACTTCACTATTAAAAAAACCTTTCTTTATCAAAATATACACAAATTTAACACACGTAAATCCTCGTATCAGATTTAAACGTTTCAATTAATATGAAATGGATGAGAATATAAGATTTTTCTAGGAAAATTTACCCAAAAATATAAAAAGTTAAAAAAATCCAAAAAACATACACACGGAATTAAAATTGTAAAAACATATAAAACCAAGAAAACCGCACGCGCTCGAACCCCACTCACCCAAAACTGCCATCACTCTATTTGATTTCAAACAAACACCAAAAATTCCCCATTTTCCCTAATTCGATCGAAGCGGAAGACGAATAATACATTCCGAGTTCGTGAATTTGCGAGGAGATCGTGTTGTTGGATCAAACGCGCTCTGATTCAATAAAATATCCTAAAGGTCGCCCAGTTTGTAATCAAATTTGGGTTCATGAATTAGTGAGGAGATCAATTAAAAGTTCGAATCCGATTTTCTATTAATTATTAATGATACATATGACGTCATTGTCGCTTGACCCAACCCCTCAATTAGGCAAAAATTATACATCCTGATTTAATCATAAGAATTAAGATAAGTTCACTTATACATCATTAGTTTGGAAATTTTTGATGCACTGAATCATAACTCAGAATATCACTTTCGCTGTGCAATTTACATCTCTTTTTACAATCAAATTACCTTTGACACATAAGTTATATCTAACATTAAAACTTAGATCACACTTCTCTCCAGGTCTTGCTCCTGATACAAAGAAAAGAGAAAAAGACATAGAAAAATAATTATCGTGAGCTATAGGAGCTCAATAACGTGTTGGTCTCCTTATTAGGGGTTACACAAGAAAAGAAGGTAATAAAAAAAAATGAAAATGATCATTTGGATCCTTTGTTATAGCACTCTGAAATTATCATGTTAATCTAACATTCATAATTATCATCACAAGCATATCATCGATTCATCCTAATCACATAAGTACATTTAACACCACGTAACAACACTCGAAACTACGCGTCCATCGATACTCCAGACACCAACTTATTGTATAACACATACGACACTCCAAACATTCCAATACATATTATTATACTCATGATATAATAATACGCATCGTTACACATAATAAATCTAAACGTTATATTTTATCACACTTCTTCACATGCATATGCTCAGCCTCATCCTCAAGTGATAATGAGCAGCGCCTTCAAGTCCTATAATACAATCGGATACGCGTATTAAGACACATCTTTGTGAATAATTGTTCACATTATGGAGTTAAACATATATGTTCATATTTCTTAAAAAACCGTCATATAGTATTATGTGGTGATGTCAAGCTTTCAGAAAAGACTTTGATATTTATTTTGATAATCCATGATAATGATTTTATGTGTTGATCATGATTAAAAGTCTTTGTGAACATCTGGAGTTGTTTCGGAACCAAAACGGTTCATTTTCGGATTCTATCTAACATGATCCTTCGAGACGTTTAAATCTATAAATTCTCGTATAAAGTTCCAAACATTATTTCGTAAAATTTTGAATAAATTAGACTTTATAATCTTTCTATAGAATTAGAGTTTTCATCATGAAAACTTACCAATAATAGTAATTTATTTATTCAAATTTATATTATCTGCTAGATCAGATAGTTTGATATTACTTCACTAATAAGTTCATAACTCCTTGCATAGAACTCCAAATATAGATTTTTCAATTGTTCTCAAAATTAAACTTCAAGGACTTTTTATTGATATAAGGCTCGTTTTCTAACTTTTTCTGTGTAAAGTCACAAAGTGATCCCTATAATCAGTTTTTACATATTAATATATCTTGAAATGTACAACTTCAACTCATGATCTATCAACTTTATCAAAAATTAGATATGTGAGGCTTCAATATATATTAAAATCGGAATTTTATTACAGAACGTATGATTTTTCACAAAATTTCTAAACAAGACGTTCACCTCCTTTTATTAATGGTGAAGAATCCTCGTCGTCTTGTAACCCTAACTTCTCCTCTTCTCCTCAAACTCTTCTTTTTTTCTTCTCTTGTTTATCTCTTCTCTTGCAAGATAAGAAGTGTTTTTATGTTTGTAAGAAGTTTTTTCAAGAAGAAGAAAACTTGTATTTATAGGAAACTAAATTGATTAAAATAGTTAAGTAGAAAATAAGTGGATATTTAGTGAATAATTAGTGGATAATGATCTAATTTAGGTAGAGTAAAAATTGACATAAAGAAAAATAAGTGTCAAAATTCGGTTTAGGTCATTTTCGTATAAATATCGTATTTTGTATTAATACCGTATTTTTCCATACTTATGTATTAGGATTATATTTCATCCATATTTTGCACTCTTTTACTATTATATCGTCAAACAAACCTTATAACTCTACAAAATAAATTATATCATACGACAATTTACTATTCACGTTAATTATCGTGAAATTAAATTTTACGGAATTTTTTGGGTTCTGACAGAATTCGATTCCATTTTGCACTGTATTTGTGATATGATTGTTGTTGTTTGCATGGAAATATAAAGTTGATAGTGTGCTTTACGACTGTGATTTACGCGAACCCTAATTTGAAACCCTAATTCATGATTGGAAGTAGTTTTTTTTTCTGTTTTATTTTGAAAACCCTAGTTTAGCGTAGTGTGATGATGCTATTTGGTGCAAATTTAGTTTAGACGTTCTGTTTTAAAATTATAAAGTCGTTCTGTTTTGATAATTCAAAAGTGCTCTGTTTCAGCATAACAAAGATGCGCTATTTTGGTTAAGACGTTTTGTTTACATAATCATCAAATTGAACCTATTATTGTTTGTTTATAACTTTGTCTATTGACGCATGCACTCTATTTGAGTTTTTATTTATTAATTTTTTATTTGTTTATTGGAATAGTTACAATGACAGTCTAATACAGAAGGAATTTAGGGGTTGTTCTCAACAAGCATCGATTATGATTCGGGATTGAATAATACAAATTCAATTCATGACCTGAGACGATCTGAAAACGATCCCATAACTTATTAACAAATTTATCAAAATCGAAATTTGAATGGCATACAAATGATTGAGATATCACATCAAACCTACAAATGAAAATGATTCTGTTTTTCATAAAAAGTCGAATTCGGTGATGATGCCAATGATTGAAGATGCATCCTAGATTATCATTTTGATCCTTATCGAAGTTGATAAAGTTTAAAGGTGCTCAATGTTAGAGATGGCATACAAATGATTGAGATATCACATCAAATCTACAAATAAAAATGATTCTGTTTTTCATAAAAAGTCGAATTCGATGATGATGACAATGATTGAAGATGCATCCTAGATTATCATTTTGATCGTGATCGAAGCTGATAAAGTTTAAAGGTGCTCAATGTTAGAGATCAATGGGAAAAAAAAACGAAGAAAAGTTTTGATGGAGAAAACACATATGGGAATTTTTGAAAATTGCATGTTTTGATGAATAAAATCCCACATATATGTTTTTAGAATTAATTTTGAAAAACTATAATTTTGATAATTTCTTGTTTCTTCTAATCAAGAGGGATAAGGTCGGAATAAGCTTGATTTCTAAGAAAAGGTCGGAACAAGCGTTTAAAAGGTGACTGTTGTTGCGGATGGGGACAAGTACTTCAAATGGGCTCGCCCCAATAATTCAGAATGCTCATATTCCCAAAGGGAGCTCGTTCTGCTAATTGGGCTCCTTCCGAGAAGCCCAGCTAAGATTCAAGTTATGACCACGCCTGAAATCCCGAAAATTAGGAGGACCATTTAAATCGGGATCACTAAACAATTAACCGACGGGCTCAATCCAATCACACCACAAGCACCCAACAAGCTTTGATCCCTTGACCTCCAATGGAGTCTGTTTACCATTGGATCATCACCGAGGTGGTATGTACGTACCATGTTGTCCATGCATTCACGTGAAGTTAGCAAAGAAACGGCTATGGATCCGATCCGAGAATGCACAAAGGAACCGCTCGCTTGATGAACATTATTTCGTGGAACACGATGCTAGAAAACAGATATCAACATTGACATTTACAAACAAAGGCGAGCCAACCCCTACTATGAATGGCATAAGCCTCTACCTCAAAGTTAAGAGAGACAACACTTTCCTGAAAACTCAACAAAGGATCCTAACACAGTATCACATATGAAAGCTGAAGGATCAAAAGCACGTCGTGCCCAAATTTCCGCTCGATCTTCCACCTCGACTCTCTGCCATCTTGAGTAGTGCGTCTTGGATAATGTACATGACTGGAAGATGCGATGTAGGCCAAAATTATTCATATTGCCTCGACTGATCTGTCTCTGGACATGATTGGCGAACTGCTACAAGAACTGGAGGATGCTAATTTGCAATCATCATTGTATTTCCTCCTAATACGTGAGGATATCTTTTTGGAGCCGTATTCAAATCCGTCTAAGCTGATACTTCTGCCAAGGTTGTTTACAGCAGGGAGCTCTCCAGGGACGCGAGTATCGTCCGAGTTTGACTCCTGCTGTTTCTTGGTTTCAGAATTTGAAGGTGGTGGTTGTTGTTGTTGGTCGTCTGAATTTGATGACTGTGACTGAATGTTGTTGTCTAGGAAGCTTGATGACGGCGAAGATAATTGAGGAATGGAGGCAGATTCTTCTCGATCTCGAAGTGTCTTCACAATCAGTGTCTTGAGGAAGTTCATTACTTGCACGGCGTGAATCAACGCTGTCAAAGGATCAAGCATCTGCACTCATAAGATCAAGCCAATGTCACCATGAGTCAAAATTCATGGTTGGAAATTTTCATATCTAAGACAGATTGTCATAGAATGAGCATTAGTTTCAGTTTTTCTAATGCTTAAAATGAAGCCGACGGTTAGCATATGCATATAGAGCCGAAAAACAAAAGGAAAAATCACAACCTGAGTCATATTAGGGGCAAAAACCATAGCGATATTGCGAGCATTCATCTTGTTAAGATGTTCGTTCTCCACCACGTCGGCCATCAAGTTGATGGCCCAGTCGAGGAGGGCAGCTTCAGTCTGAGGGAGCGACAGAACAAGTTCTGTGCATTCGTCTTCTGTATTGCAATGCATCACTTGCTCTGGTCTAAGTGTGTCGAGAACTCCTGTCGGCAGCTCTCTAAACCATGCCTATCATCCAAGGAGAAACGATCAACTATGATATAACAGTACTTAATAAATCTTGCTTCCTATGCTCAGTCAAACTTACAGTCTTTGCTAGTACCTTGATTAGCCCCGCCAAACAATGAACATCGATCTGTAGCGGTATGACTCCTTTGTTTAAATGACTCCGCACCCATTCCTCTTGGCTATTCTCAGCGTTTATTCGGAATATCCCTTCGGCCTTAATCCACACACAATCATCAAAGCTCAGCATTTAGCCAGTGTAGACCATAAATCAACGCCAACATCTGAGTGAAGAGACTTACTTGAAGCCCGCCCTCTTCATACAAGCGCTTTTGCATCATCAGAAGTATCGTTGGCACGCTGTTCCCTCTTTGGTCGATCGAGCATTGCATAGACCGAGGCGAAACTCCAAATACTCTCACACTGCACCAGTTCCAGGTAATTGCAGATCAACTACTACTAATCGGCAATTGGAGAAATCGAAATCATCAATCTGAGATCGTGGGAATAAAAATTTCACCGACATGATCTTGTTAGCTAAAAGGATTGGCTCAGTGATAAAGGAATGTTTTCCTAGCCATTGATCAGAGTTCGACATTACCAAACAATCTCTATTGTATTATACTAGAGAGAGGACTATAACTTTTCCCCAGGCATGATCACGAGTTCGACATCTCATTATGAAATTACTTATAATAATATTTGAGATAGGACTACGAACATATTTCCCTCTTCACACCTCTTATCTCCCCGATAGGTTGACAATAACCACAAATTACATCGAAATTCGGCTGAATTCGTGTTGCTCAATACATAAACAAACATAAAACAAAAACAATTCATATAATCCAGTCTTTCACATGATTCATATAAAAAAACCCATCACCAATGACCAAGAAGAAAGAAACCAAACCAAACCACAAAATCATCAACCCATAAAACTTCGGTAAAATCAAAATATCTCTACCTTGCACTCGGAACCCTCCAAGGAACCTCAGGCTGAAACTCAACAGGCAACCCCAAAAACCCATTAAACCGATCGAAAGTCACATGAGCAATGTGTTTCACATCTGTTGGGCAACTGATCTCCATATCATCCAAATCATCTTCATCTCTTTCCACACTACAAGTCACAAGCGATCTCCTCAGCACCGCCGCCACCATTCCCAGTATCGGCGGCATTTGCTGCCCCCGTCGCCCCCTCTCCTCTTCCTCAACCTCTCGATCATATCCATTTTCATCCTTATCGTCCTCCTCGTCCTCGTCTTCCTCTTCTTCCTCGTCCTCTGATACTATTTCGTAGTACCGAGGCGGGTTTGTGCCGAGACGACAAGATTTTGATCGGAAAAACAGAGTCATGGTGAAAAAAACAGAGTGGTTGATTGGTTATTAGATGAAATGAGGAAAACCCATGAATCAAGGTTGGATTTTGAGTGGGTTTGGTGAGTGAGAATAGAATTTGGTGAAATGGGTTTGTTCAGGATGATGAAAAAACATATGGATGGTTGTGTGTTGAGATTGATGATGATGAAAATGATGGGTTTGTTGTTTGATGGGTGTTTTTGGCTCCGTTCTGGTGCAACGGTGGTTGCAGTAGGGGTAAAAACAGAGAAGGAAGTGAGATGGATGTTGAAGACGGATACAAAATTTGGAGGAAAGTGTCTGGTTGTGGTAGTTTAACAACCGTGTAGGACTGATATTTTGTGTCATGGATGCGCGATTAACCTTGATTTTGGATAGTTATTAATCAACCTAGTCGATTCGATGCAAATCAATGCGCAATGTAAGGGTTTATAGTGACTTTGGAAAGATGATTTTGTTTTACATGTCGATCATAGGAAATGAGTGTCCGCCCAATGAACATCACTGTTTTAGAGCATTCATGTAACAAGGAAGGTTGCCGTACTTTGAGAACGACTTAGACTGAATGTTTCTGCCAAAACATTTGAACCGATAGATTATGAGTTGATGAGGAATATATATTACTCCCCTGTCCCTTAATAAATGACATCGATTGATCGACATATAATTATATTTGTGTATTGAATTTTTATAGAATTTAATAAAAAAAAGAATATGTTTTTTTGATGATTGTGGGATTTATTATATCAGTTGTAAGAGGAGACAATTAATGTGAGTTTGATTGATTTTGTATTATTTTTTTGGATAAAAACTTTTCAAATAGAATATGTTATAATTATTATGAAACATAAAAAAAAATTATATTTATTAAGAGCGATGGAATACGTAATATAAAGTTTAACTTATATTGATTGCATTAGCATTAGAAAACAATGTCTTCATATTGCAACAGAATAAAACAATGTACGTCTCATTTTTTCTACATCTTACACTTATGGTTAGATGCCTACCCATGTTGTAGTTCAACTACGAATAAGTCCAATTATTGAGTTAAAATAAGTATAATTATTATTATAATTTGATATTAAAAAGTGTTTTTTATCCAAAATATAAAACCCTTACTCCAATGTTTAATTCTATTTTATAACAAAATGATTTCATTCTAAAACTAAAATGTTTCACAATTATAGAATTCTTACTCCAATGTTTGGTTATATTTTAAAATCATATGATTATAAGCGATTCTTAAATGAAAAAGTCACATGACAAGAATGATTATACTCAAATTTGATTTCAAATTTGAAATTAAATTTGACTAAGTTTTATTTTGATATTACATTTGGTTCATAATTAAAATATTATTTTTATATTTTGATATAAAATTATAGATATAAAATCATATTTAATTCATGATTGAATTTGATTTAAAATATCTCACCCTACATTATGAATAAAATAAGGTTAAAGTGCTTTGATTCATGTAAACTGATATCACAGTATTTCCAATTCACAACTGCGGATAGCAATATTGACAAGTATGACAGCACCACAATTCCCCATTCGATGATTCTGAGAAAGGAGGGAATGAGTTCAGATCTGCGGTGAATGAATTGAATCTATGCTACACCACAGAGCAAATCAACACCGATGAATGCCACATGGGATGATATTTAGCCCATATATACAGTGTTTGTTTGTTTTGTGTGCCCCTTTTATTTTTGTTGATTCAGAAAAAAATTTACAGGGTGTACTCACGTGACCAAATGTGACATTGTACCTTCCCTATATTCCAAGTCTCCAAGCATCGGATGCTATACAAGTCTGATGGGACATGGCTCTGGGAGTATACGTGTATTTCAGATAAATCTATATTATAAATTGATTAATATTATATACGGCACGTATGTATTTATATAATGTAGATATGGAGTACATGATTAAATTGGTCTCATAATCTCGTCAAATACATATTTGAGGATGACCTAATGTATACAGTTATATTTCTCTTATAATCTATAGGGAGTCTATTTTTTTATTTTTCTTAAAAGATGTCGAGTTCCAGATCACATGATTATAAAGGTCAAGAAAGAAAAAGAAAGGAACGTACGCAAATCTTACATCAAGTGTAGGGTATGGGGAGGACATCTTTATAAGATTGGATAATATACGTAAATCTTATCTATATTTTTATATAAAGAGGATGTTTTCTAATATTTTCAGATATCGAACCCTTAATCTCGTGATTAATAAGGAGTATCTTATCACTGAACCAATTCCATTTTTTATCATTTATGAATATAAATATCAGAAAGGATTGATTATCATTAAATTAACCTCTTTTGGCTTCTCCTTTAAAAGATATGGCTATTAATTAGTAACGGTCACATAACATGTTTAAATGAGTTGAACTAACTCATAGATAGCATAATAATGCATGTGTGCATCTCATTTATTAGACGAAATAATGAAGTTAAGCCTCAAAAATAGAGGGGTACCCTGCAGGTTTAAGGACATATATAGCATCCTGTTATGTTTTTGTGTCTGTATATCAGTAAAAGAAATTTGTACTGAAGATGAGGGGTGTGTAGTAATGTGTCACATGAGATTGTCGTCAATGCGTGTCCACCTTGTGCATGAAACTGACAAGTACTACTCGATCAATGGTCCTGAGCTAGCAAGATCTACCTCTTGGTTTCGGAGGATGGATATTCATGTCACGTATATATAGAATCCGAGTAACTAAGTCATAGGTTCAGTTCGAGGATCATAATCCTCAGGAAGAAGTAGAAATTGAATGATCGTTTGCGTTTATCAATATTAAGGCACAAATAATGTTAATGTGTTTAATTTCTATGGTGAGGTCAAAAAAATTAGCACAGTCACAAATTACATTTCTTTTTAATCATGAACTTAGATATTCGACATGTTTTGAATTCACGAGGCGTCAAAGAACACCCTATTTTTGATATATTGGCGAGACTGCATTGTTTTTTAGACTGATCGCATGTTTGGCAATAAGAAGTGAAACCAATAAGTTAGACTAATGATTAGATTATTTGTTTGATGCCTGCGGATCCCCTGTTGTATTGGTTTGTACAGCACTTCAGATTTTTTTTTTCCTGCTTTTCTTCATGTTTATCCTTCCTTTTTTTCATCATTGGATCATAATCCAACCGACCATAAATGATAAGGCAAAGAATAGCACCAAATTCTCGCAGCAGGGGATCCGGTCCCAGTTTGATAGTGTCATCATCGTTGATATTTAGGCAAATTGGACAAAGTAGTTAATATTAGTACCATTTTTTCTTAAGCTTTATAGATTTTTTGTTCGTAGTTCATAAATCTCTTATTTATAACTCATAAATTTTTTTATTTATAATTTATAAATCAAAATAAATATCAAAATATAAAAAAACCTTACCTTAGGTATATTTTTATCTTGGCTTTTTTTTTTTTTTTTTGAAAGCCTTTGTCTTGGCATTTAATCAAGTGGTATTAGGTGTACCATCTGAGGAAACCCCCGCCTTCCCTTTTCTAACTAAACTCGTTTTTTACTTGCAACAATGACACTCCAACCACCACAGTCGTACACTTTTCCTGATTTAAGCATTGTATTGTAATGCTCGCAAGTGAGTACGGGAATTAGGTGATATTTGTTGAATGAAATCTAATGTTATTGCTATAACAATTGCAATGTTGAACACTTCAACCCGTCGATCTCATGAGAAGTGTAAGGTTAATACAGTAAATTATTTTTGTCGAGCAATATAAGTCGTTGGTTTCCAAATGAAAGGATCTAACACACATAACTCAATATGTGAATAATCACAGCTCCGTTTTTGTCGAGCAATATAAGTCGTTGGTTTCCAAATGGAATGATCTAGCACACATAACTCAATGTGCGAATAATCACAGCTCCGTCTGTCGACGATGTGAGACCTTATCTCTATGTCGATAATTTGTCATCTATTTATAGAAGATCAGATGAGAGAGTTATCATGAATGGGAAAATGACTCATGAAACACACTCTTCAAGATATAGTAATTTTCCATTTGTTAGATATTGTGAGATAAATGGTGATGACCAGATTGATGCAACACACGAAAAATACCCATAATAAACACTCCATAATACCTTAACGGGCCCAGAGTAACACTGAGTCCAACAGATGCTTCCATGATCACAAGCCCAAACTGGAATCTACCTCACCATTACTGGGCTTTCTGGCCCATTCTATCCCAAAAACAACCCATATGCAAAAACAATTTTAAATTAATTTTAAATTAAATTAAGTTAACAAAACAAATTCATTTTAAATTCTGTTGATGAACCGAACATTCCATTCCAACTATGCCAACTAAACAACTTAAATGGAATGCTACAACTAATTCTATTTCGACCTTTATTCCTGCAAAATACCACATTTCATTCCATCCCAAATTTATTCCTGCGATCCAAACGCATCATTAGAGTTGTTTTTCTTTGTGTTCAAGTACCGAGTGAGAGAAACATTTAAGTTACTAATTTGCTGGGGTTGTGCATAATTCTCTGGGAAACTCTCTATGTCTCATACAGATATATAAGAAAGAGTTGATACAACATATATAAAACTATGTATATCTTGTACTCATCAGATCTTATCCATGACGAGAATGCCTGGTTTGGTGTTGGTGTTCTAGTTCATATTTCTTGTTTCCGAGTTTTCTATAAATCACTGCTAGTGTTAGTTAAAGCTTCATAGGAAAGTAGTCTTGTACTCCACCTTACAGCAGACTTATCTTTGGACCCTAGTAGACATAGTCCGTATTCGCTTTATAGTATCTGATTCGTGTTCTGCTAGCTATGAGACTTTAATTTGCGGGTCTTCGTAGTTGTAATGTTCCTATCATACGCTATTAGAATATGTGCCAATGTGCCATGGTCTGTAGACGGATATGAACAACTGGAATATGCAGACATTAGGGAGAAGTATAAATAGCTCAACAACTATTTTAATGAGGCGTCTTTTTTCTTCTTTTACTCGGAACAATTGCAATGTTCCCTGAACCATTTTCTTGGCAGGCTACTACTGCAATGCAAACCAAGGCCATGATGGAATCAAAGGTTGTTCATGTTCCAACTGAGGTATTCACTTCCGTTCGAATTTAGCACCAAAAGTTCCGCGATCGATAGATTTAAGTTGTTTCTATTAGCGTGCTTGCATTTCTGCTATGCGGTGATAACAGTTCTTCATATCGCTGTTGTTATCATGTCAATATCAGAGCCTTCCTATCAGACTATGAGCGTTGCAGTCATTGAAAGTGTAGCTAGAAACTCATCTCTTCTGGGAAAGGAATGACAATCGAACGTGGTTCATGGTAACGGCTGGAAGATAAATACTAGTGACGTTCACGAGTCACAGAGCAATTGATCTGTCCATGTGAATGGATTTGAAATCAAGAGATAGAAGTTCAGAAAAAATTCCAGGAAGGTGAGATCTAACATTGGACTGATTACAGTCAGCAGAGCGATTGCTGAACAGCGGTCATCACTTGGACTCCTCTCTTCTCAATCAGATAATTACATCCCTTTTCCCTATTGTTCTCTCAAATTCAGAAGTTTACTGGTTCATAACTGCTCTCTTTTGCTGTATTTCGGATGGCGCCACTTCTGTTCTTGAAATGTACAATGCAGCTGCAGTAATTATAAGCACACATCATTGTTCAGCCGTCCAAGGCTGGAAGCAGATTCCTGCTCTCCAGCATCAGGAACAGGAAGGCAACCATGCTATCTCATTGAGGTATCACCACTTTTCCATTCATCCTCTCTTGTTCGAGTTCTGTTCCACCAGTTCTCCTTACGCTCTCATTATGATGCTGGACTTGAATTTGAGGTCTACTTCCCGCTCCAATTCTAATGGAGATTGGATTCAGAAGTTCAAAGGATAAATGTAGGAGATGAGGGCGCAACTGGAGGGGGAGGGGGGGGGTGGGGTGTGGATTGTTACTGCATTTTGAATGCGGCTCTCTAACCCTTGAACTAGACAGATTTGCAGAAATAGGAAACTGAATCAAAACGCTGAGGAAGAGCACCAGGAAGAAAGTAAATAATACTCCCTTCGTCTTATTAAAATTATAACGAATTGACTTTTAACACTATTACATACGTATTTTGACTAATTTCGTTTTATCATTAGATGATATAAGAATGAAAATTTTTTTAATTCAGGTTATACTATATAACAAGAACTATCATTAGTGTTTTACAAAAATTTTATAAAAAATATTATTTAATCGTTCCGTGAAACGGATAAAATTTATCTTGATATATGTGTATAATTAATTCGTTGTAATTTTCATGGATGAAAGTAGTAGTAGTTTTAAGGTCACTAGATATGGTGGCCTACATGAATATGCCCTTGGAATCGCAGTTTGAATAAATAAAGACATGATATCATGCATGGAAATAGACCTAACACACAACAGACATGAAGGCAAAACAGAAAACTGGGATGATGATCAAATATAAGATCTCAGTAAGACAAAGAAACCGATATCCTGTGCTCATAGGAACTGGCGAACTTCTGAGGTAGGAAGGCTGACTTTATAACTAACCAACCCTTCTCGACAACATGCATCTAAGCTAAAACATCGTTGATCACAACAAGTCGAAAGCTATGTGGTTAATCTCTTTTAGCTATGGAAAACAATACACCGATGACATATTCCCTGACTTCATGGCCAGAGGAATCAATAATTTACCTTTGAGGTGATCCTTCCCTGAATAGAATGGGAAAATGCAAGCGAATGTCGCGACAAAGTTTGAGGTCAATGAAAGACTACAAGGACTCAAGGAAGACTTTTCAGATTGGGATAAGCAGCAACTATTCGAGTAGGGCCAATGGTCACAGAGGACAGAGTGATAGGAAAATAGCGCACTTTTGAGAAGAGGTAATGAGTTAAATTGTTGTTCGTATGGATTAAAATATATATAAATTATTAATAATTTATTTATTTAAATTTTTGAGTTAAAAAATAATCCAATTCATATATCCATTTTAGGTCCGCATTCTTGGTTCTCCCTGAATCCCTACCCAGCTCACATATTGTCACAGAAAATTTCTGCGAAGACAATATGCATCAGATAGAACAAAATTCGTCTAACAACCTACCAACAAAAATCATATCAAAACATAAGATATTTCTTTCACGATGAACCTGAAATGCCTTCGGCAAGAAATCCAAACCCTTGAAACCACAAACATTTTTTCATCATCATCTCCACCCAACACTGACAATCCATAAAGCTTAGAAAAAAAAACACTAGTAACATTTATTCTTGTTCATCATCAACTGTCCACGACAAGAATACCCGGAATCATATTAAAGATTCACGCCCTGAAGCAACCCGCGATGGGATTCAGATGAAGATGACTGTGCCCATGCCCGTGATCAAACCCTCCACCTCTCTCCATCTCCCTATCAATCAACCCCTGCACGTACCTAAACTCCTCGACGCAACACGGGATCGCAATCGTACCCTTCTGATCGAACCCGTACACCTCCTCGGCCGCCTTCAAGAGCCTCTCGAACAGCGGGTGGTTGAAGTATATCACCGGCACGACGAACCTCTCTTGGTGTTGCTCCTCCCCGACCCTTATCGCCAGACACCCTTTGGGCACGTCTTTCGAACGTGGGTGGTTGTTGTTGTTGTTGTCATCGTGGTGGTTGCGGTGGTGGTGGCGGAAACTGAAGCTGCTTAGTAGCCTCTTGTATTCTCCTGCTTGGCCCATGATAGCTAATTGTTAACTAGATGAATGAAATGGAGAGAGTGAGGGAGCTAGCTACAAGGGCCAGAGATCGAAGGTGGGGAGGGGTTTGTGTGAGGCGGCCATGGTTTTTTTTTTGGGGTTTGGAGAGGAGAAAAAATAGGTGTTGGTTTGGTTTTGATTTGTATGAGAAAATTATGAGAACCCTAGAAAGGTCGTCTCACGGGTGCTCGTGGGATTTATACTATAGATGCAGATTTTCGTGGAAAGATTTTGAAATAGAAAATAAGTTTTATATTTTTATTTTTTGAGAAACTCCCTTCAATTTGATCCGCATATTTAATCCGACATACGGATTTATATGAATTATTTTTTATGATTATTTTGATTTTTATATGAAAAATTATTAAATATTATA
>JAOVYX010017139.1:0-22896 GCA_035668315.1 Drosera spatulata | reverse complement strand
CTTCTCATCTTCGCTATGGATAAAGATATGATGTTTCGACTATGGTATTTGTGAGAATCACAAAGTCTTAAGATCCTGATTGATTAATCTATACAAAATTATAATCTCGATTTGCATAATTATGATGATGAAATTTCTAACAGATGTAACCTTGTTTGATGGCACTGACAGTTCTAAACGCACCACACCGCCTATCTCAAGGAAAATGATATATGAGATGAGTATTTTCACAAGGGTTTGTTAGTGGAATTCCCTCGGTGGGCATTAGTTTGTTAAAAGCAAAGGAAAAAAAAAAAAAAAAGAACATGCACCAAAAATACAAAACAAAAGAGAAAAGAAAGTGACGCATTCGGAAAGAAGAAAAAACAGACACAGGATTCGAGAAAAAACAGGAGAAGCACACACTCAAACACAATTTGCATTCTCCTCTGCGCCGTCGTACCAAATTGTGAAGCAACGCATCATACATGAGCAAGCAGAGGCGGGGAAGAAAGAAAAAAAAGGTGGTGAAACGCTCCTCGCAATATCTATAAATAGGATCAAGGGACAGCAAATTTAGTATAAAACACCAAACCACAAAAACAGCACCAGAACAGTTAGAAAAAATACCCAATTTGGGATATTGAGGGGTATCCTCTACGGGTATAATTTTATTCCGTTAGAGAAGAAAAATTAGTGAGAGTTATCCTGATGATTGTAATCGCTTAGTACAATCTAGGGACGATATTTGTAATCCCTCTTTAGTGGATATTTTGATACTATAACGGTCCCGTGGTTTTTAGTCTTTTATTTTTAAGGGGTTTTTTACGTAAAATTTTGGGGTCGACTCTATTTATTTTTACGCTATTTATTTATCCCATTTTAATTGCGCGACGAAGGAAAAGTGGTGGACAATTTCCGCTGCACCTCACACTGACTTTTCCCAACACTGACTTTTCTATGCTCTCTCATGCGAAGCTCCCTGAATCGTTTTGGGGGGAGACGCTACTGGCAGTTGCTTACTTGATCAACAATTCACTTTCAAGTCTTTTGAATGATGATATTTCAAAAAGGGTTTGGAGAGGAAAAGACGTGTCCTATCAGCATTTGAAGGTGTTTGGATGCAGAGCGTTTGTGCACATCCCCAAGGATAAACGCTCTAACCTTGATGATAAGACGAAATAGTGTATATTTCTTGGCTATCCTAGTGAAGAATTTGATTTCTGGTTATAGGATCCAATTGTCAGGAAGATCATCCGAAATAGAGATGTTATCTTCTTCGAAGATCGGACCATTGAGGATATTGAGAAGCCACGAAAGACCAGAACCCCAGCAGATGTCCCAATGAACTTGGATCCACTTCCTCCTCCGGCACCGGAAGGCCAAGGGGGAGATATACAGAATGATCTCGGTGATGAGGAAGCTGATGTTGATATTGATGGCCCAGAACCATTAGAGCCGTAGGAAGAACTAACTCCAGTACAACCACCAACACAACAAGATATGCGACACTCTACGAGAGAACGTAGACCATCCATCAGGTATCCTGACATAGAATATGTGATGCTGACTGATGGGAGAGAACCAAAGAGCTACAGGAAAGTCATGTCAGATCCACATATCGATCGTTGGTCGCAAGTCATGCAAGAAGAGATACAATCCTTGCATGAGAACCACACATTCGAGCTGGTGAAATTGCCTAAGGGCAAGCGCGCGCTAAAGAACCGATGGCTCTACTGCTTGAAGATTGAAAACAAAAGCTCACAACCACGTTATAAGGCTCGATTGGTTGTGAAAAGGTTCAGTAAAAAAAAAAGACATTGACTTTGATAAAATTTTCTCTCCAGTTGTTAAAATGTCTTCTATCAGAATTATGTTAGGATTAGCAGCCAACATGGATCTCGAGATTGAGCAATTTGATGTGAATACAGCTTTCCTCCACGGTGACTTAGAGGAGGAAATATACATGGAGCAGCCTGAAGGGTTTCTGATCGAAGGGAAGGAAAACCTCGTCTACAGATTGAAGAAGAGCCTGTATGGTTTGAAACAGGCACCTCGACAGTGGTACTGTAACTTTGAGTCCTTTATGGTGGACAATGGGTATAAGAAGACGTCATCAGATTCTTACGTCTTCATTCAGAAGTTCGTCGATGGTAACTTCATTATCCTATTGTTCTATGTTGATGATATGTTGATTGTCGGTCAGGATAGTGAAAAGATCGCTGTTTTGAAAAAAAAACTCTTAACAAATCCTTTGGGTTGATGATATTTGGGTTCTGCTAGGCAGATCCTTGGAATGTAGATCTTCCATGATAGAAAGAACAAGAAGTTATGGCTATTGGAGGAACGATACATCGATAAGGTATTGGAAAGGTTCAACATGAGCAAGTCCAAACCAGTTAACACTTTATGTTATCAACGAAGCAGTGTCCCTCAAGTGAAACAGAGAAACAGGAGATGCAGAGCATTTCGTATGCTTTAGCTATTGGCAGCTTGATGTATGCTATGTTATGTACCAGACCCGATATTGTCTATGCAGTTGGAGTTGTGAGCAGATTCCTTTCTAATCCAGGGAAAGAGCATTGGACAACAGTTAAATGGATTCTGAGATATCTTAGAGGTGCGTCTAAGTTATGTTTATGCTACGGTCAAGAAAAACCTGTATTAGATGGTTATACAGATACAGATATGGCCAGAGATGCAGATTCTCGGAAGTCTATCTCGGGGTATATGACAACCTTCGCAGGGGAGCAGTGTCATGACAGTCAAAGTTACAGAAATGTATTACTTTGTCCACTACAGAGGCAGAGTATATTACAGTCACTGAAGTTAGCAAGGAAGTGCTATGGATGAAGAACTTCTTGTTAGAGTTGGGATTACAACAGGACAAATACAGACTCTTTTGTGATAATCAGAGTGCTATTCACCTTGTCAAGAATCCGACCTTTCATTCGACGCCGAAGCACATTGATATGAGATATCACTGGATACGTGATGCATTGGATCGGAAGCGGTTTCAATTTGAGAAGATCCATACTGACGATAACGGATCAGATATGATGACAAAAACCTTATCCATGGAGAAGTTTGACTTCTGCAGACAACAAGCAGGTATGACGATGGTCCCCACCTTTCGGGAGGGGGAGAATTGCTAACGGAATTCCCTCCGTGGGCACTAGCTTATTAAAAAAAAAAAAAAAGGAAGGCGCACCAAAATTACAAAGCAAAAGAGGAAAGAAAGTGGCGCACTCGGGAAGAAAAAAAAAAAAAAAAAGCAAGCGCAGGATTCGAGAAAAAGCAGGAGAAGCACACACTCAAACACAATTTGCATTCTCCTCTGCGCCGCCGTACCAAATTGTGGAGCAACGCATCATGCGTGAGCAAATAGCAGAGGCGGCGAAGAAAGAAAGAAAAAGACAGCAAAACGCTCCTCGCAACATCTATAAATAGGATCAAGGGACAACAAATTTAGTATAAAACACCAAAACACAAAAAAAAGCATCAAAAAAATTAAAAAAAATACCCACTTTGGGGTATTAAGGGGTATCCTCTATGGGTATAATTTTATTCCGTTAAAGAAGAAAAATTAGTGAGAGTTATACTTGTGATTGTAATCCCTTAGCACAGTGTAGCACAGTGTAGGAACGATATTTGTAATCCCTCTTTAGTGGATATTTTGGTACTGCAACGGTCCTATCCTTTTATTTTTAAGGGATTTTTTCACGTAAAATTTTGGTGTCGACTCTATATATTTTTGGGTTATTTATTTATCCCGTTTTAATTACGCGACGAGAGAAAAACATTGGACAATTTCCGCTACACCTCACACTGACTTTTCCCAACAGGGTTCACAACACACATGCAAATAGGATCCATGAAATAAAAACGAACATGAAATGAACCACATAACGCAGAAGACATCAAGCGGATCGATGTGTAGATCGAATTGAATTCCGGCAAGAAGTAAAACTAGGAACGATCAATAGGGATTTGAGACTTCCATGTTTTGCTAACAATAAGCTGTCATGAAATGAAATGGGACGAGTACTACAAAAATTATATTGAAAAAATAGTTAAGTGTGAAGAAAATGACTGGGGTATAAACTATAAAGGCCATTATCCCATTTCAACTCTTCAAGATAGAAGGAACGGGGAAGGCCCCGACTAAATTCTGGGGTTCGCTAATCGAAACGGAGGTAGTAAAATTGAAAAAAAATAAAAATTAAGGCCTCAGAAATGCAGATGCTTTGATCATCAGAGAATCATATAATGTAGGCAAAAAAATCTCATGCATAATCATAGGCCAAAATGAGTTTCATCTCCAGAGGACTCTCGAAGTCCGGGGTTAGAGGAAGAATCATAATTTTAAGAGAAAATGCACCTAAACATAAAAATGGTATCTGTATTTGACGGACATATGATCAAAGTGTGAAAGTATAAAGACTTTTGGTAACAAACCAGACGATTTCACCAAAAAAAAAAAAAAAAAAAAGGTTCAAAAAGAAAAATTAGAAAGAATGAGCTTTCGAGGGGGAAAAAAACAGACCAATTCATGAAGGTTATACAGTATCAGATGTCAAGATGACCCAAAACAAATAACTCAACCAAGTATGCAATATAAAGTGAGATTAAAGACCACATTTGCAAAGACACCTGTTCACAACTGATTTGCAATAAACGTTGTTTGTCTCTCGCTAGTATTGTGTTGCCACTTTTGCACCAAGTGCAAAGGACATATTCGTCTGCATAATCCCAACAAAGAGTCAGCAAGAAAATAACATAAGATGTGGCAGAAGTAAAAGCATGAAGATTAGTATTTGAAACCGGGAACATGGATTAATAGTCAATGTTTCGTTAAACTAAAGAATCACAAGTTTCTACTTCCGTGACAGTCCAATGAACCAAATGTCGACCACAATAAAAATCCAATCCTCAATAGTGCTAGATAGAAAGTTTCAAAAGCGAACGCCAAACAGGTACTTGCTGACATAACTCCTTAGTACGCTTTCGAACTTTTTAGGATTGAATCTTCCCTTAACAACCAAACGTTGTTGTCCGTCCAGGGCACCAGTTGTTCCCATTTCCACGAGGAAAAAAGTCATTACATGCTCTGGTTGTCTATGTATCCTGTACAAGAGGCAACCAGGAGAACAGATAGAAGGATTAAGACGGCAAAGACCAACACATCAGTTGCTGTAGAACGGAGTTGCGATTTTACTAGTCATTTCAGATGCTTGTCAAGTATGGAATTCCACTGAAATTTTAATGTGCACAAAAAATACAACAGAAAGCGGCAATAAACAAGAACCCAGACAATGATACAGGGCAGAAGGTAAGAGGCAAAAAACGAAGCCTTGCAGCAACAAGCAGATAGTATTATTCCTACAGATTTAAAAAAAAAAAAAAAAAGGTTCTATTCAAATCACTACTCAAGGAAACATAAATAGCATGACATGAAAATTCATATCCAATATTGTCGTAGCCTAATCAAGGAAGTTTAAGAACCAATGAAGAGACATAACTTAATTGACAGGACCCAATCTTGAACATCATGGAAAAATGCCATTCTTGGTCATCCAACTTAATACCCTAAGGAAAAATGCAAGATACACCACCTACATTCTTCCACAGTTGAACAGCAAAATCTTACCCTAGACTAGCTTAATGACAAGAAGAGCAACATAAACACGAGAACAGACGGCTCAACAGAAGAAGTAGAAAGATAAGCTACATGCACCGTGCATAAAACCTAGCTAAGTTACATCTTGCAAGTATCAATGAAGTTGACATATACTGTCTTCTTAGTCCCTTCACGGAGCACTTGTGGTGGCGCGAGCACTGTCCTTTTTCTATTTCCAGCAAATAGAGGTTATTCGCGTAAAGGATACTTTTAAACCTCGCGATAAGCTGCAAAATTTTAAAACATAATAAATCCAGTCAAAGCATACAAGACATTAGCAAGCAGATCCACCATTTGAGAATCATCAAACCAAGTGTGTTCTCTCCTCTAAGTCTGTCACTACCCACAATCTTTAGTACATGACTCAGCATGTTGGTCTCAAAGTTTCTTTTGCTGAGGATAAAGTGAATGAAAATGTAAACAGGCCTCGTCATAGGAATAATCTCTATCACTCCCATCCCAAGGGTAACGAGGCTGCTGCTGTTGTAGGTCAATTCCCTCCCCTTCATCATCTTCCTGAACTTGATCTGCATAGAACATAGGAGTTGAAGGCAAAGTTCGTAACAAATTGACCACGTGATTTAACGGTGGAGAATTTCTTACCCTGATCTCTCTCTTCTCCTCCTTCACCACCATCATCATCATTGAAAGTATTCGGTGCAGCCTGCAAAAGAATACAAAGATTTTACAGCTTCTTGTCAAATCATTCCAACGGATTCTCACAATATGAGAACAAACAGAGGTGTATGAAAAAACATACTGGTTTCTTTTTCTTTTTCTTCAAGCCGACAAACATGGATCCGGAGCATCAGAAACTGCAGATACAGAGCACAATCACTCAACCATTAAGATCGCAACTTGTGACCTCCAAGCTTTCATGTTCCAAATTATAAGATAATCCCTCTTTCATAGCTAATAACTTGATTTGCATGAGGAGCATCCATCCAATTATAAATCATACAGGGTAATGACCTAACGACACCTTTCCTTCAGCAGCAATACTTCACTCATAAACACAAAGATACAAGACGTCAGCCACCCTCAGAACATAGAAAATGAACCATATTATTACTATGCCTCATAGCTTGATAAGAATAGAGACATGCGTGACATATTTTCTGTTTTCTCAACCAGTTTCTCCTCCTGCTCCTCAGGAAGAACTATCGTGACTTTCTTCTTCTTGGTAGGATCAAAAGCAGAAATCTGCTAATATATCATATTAAAAAGGACAATGATATCAAGCAAGACATACAATGAGATTATCGATGTAATAAATTGTGTAAAGACACTGCACAAGCGGAGGGTGAAATTTATGACCAAAACATCTAGTCGGATGATAGATATTATCAGGCTCATTAAACAATCACATCAGAAATCAAGAATTGCAAGAACAATTGATGCAATGGTAAAATGAAATGTTTAACCACAGCTAAGTAATACACCATCCTTATAAAATAGTCCCAAAAGTTACACGGATGACGGAACAAGTTACAGCTAAAGGCCTGTGATCCATACGATTTTACCTCCAACTCAAGGCATCAAAAACCATTACAACAGTGTCTCCCCTCAGACTCAGACAATTCTACCGAAGTTGCAACCAGCCAATAAACAATTCACAGATCAAAACAGTGCAACGAATCCACATTCCAATTCCACTCTCAACAAGAAAACCACTCACCTATGGAACCTCCTCCTTCATGTCTTCCTTATTCTCTTCGGTCGCCATGATCAACCAATTCTGCAACAAAACACAAAACAACACAACCAAGTCAAAAACCCACAACACAACCACAACTTCAAAACAAAACCAGAAACCAATCAATCCATTCAACCAAAACCCATAAAACCCAACATTCGATCACACGATTCTGCAACAAAACACAACCCAAATCAAAAACCCACAAAGAAACCACAGATTCAACACTTACCCAAACAATGTATGAATAAAAAAGAGCAGATATGCGATTCATATTGTCCCACACATACGTTTGTACTGCATAATAGTATGTCTTTTATGATTTTTCAACAACCCAGATGAAAAAAAGCGGTGAATCATGTGATGAACCTGAAGAACAGAGATTTGGGTTGGTTTAAAGAGTGTTTCTTCGAAGGCTTGAGGGGAGAACAGAAATCGGTGGCTTTGTGGAGACGACGGAGATGATCGCGCAAGGGTTTGCTGCTTGCTTGTGGTTTGTGAGGAGAATAAATGAAAGACAGATACGGGGGAAAATCGGAGTATTTATAGGTAATATCATGCTTAGTTTTTTACAGATAATTTTACTGTTCTCTGGTCTTAATTTAATCAACACGTTTTGATATGATATATGTGTTAAATTTAATAGATAATAATATTTTTTGTCTTGATCTACAAAAGAGAGTAGTGATTTAAAAGAGAGAGAGAGAAATGAGGGTGGTGCGAGTAAATACGATATAAGGTATAATCTTTATTGTATAATATTTGCATTCATTTGAGTCGATACGAAAATTTATGTGTGTGTTGAATTTTTATAAAATTTGATGAAAAAAAATATTTATTAGGGAAAGTAAAATTGTTGTGAGAGGAGATAATGGATAAACTATAACAAAATATGATTGATATGGTTTTTTTTAGATTAAACATTGTCTAAAAAAAAAGATTGTAAGTAAATTGAAATAACAAAAAATAAAATGTTACATGTATTATGAGATGAAGGGAATAGAACTATTTTGATAGTTTTGTAAGAAAATATTTTCAAATAAAAAGTTTACAGAATATAAGTAATTTGGGACGGGGGTATACCAAGTAAATACAATGAAACAATTATCCAAAGATATCATTTTGCAATAAAAAAAAACCCACAAATATCACCCCTTATTTTTTTATTTTTTTCATGGAAGAACCCCACTATCTTTTTTATTTAAATTCAATCCTCACTTTCGTGATTTTCTACGTTTCCCTTTTCTTTTTTTTTTTATCACAAAATCTTGTTTTTATGTGTGATGTTTTTATTTGCAACCTTTCACTTTTTTTTTTTTAATCATATATGATTTGATTCTTCAAACGTGCACAAAATCAATTTCTTCTTTATCTCTATTCATTGTCGTCGTCGTGAAGAGCGGCTGAAGAAGGAAGGGGAACATGAACATTCAGTTCGTCAACATCGTTGTTGTGAGCTCGTTGTCATCGTCAGTTCATTGTCAATGTCAATTCATCGTCATTGTCAGTTAGCTGTAATCATCGTCGTCGTCATGAGTTCGTCATTATTGTCGCCAATTCATCGTCATGAGTTCGTCGTCGTCATCGTCGTGAGTTCGTCGTTGTCGTCGTCGTCGTGAGTTCCTCGTCGCCCTCGTTTTCAGTTCGGCTAAGGTTGACGACTGTAATGTCTCGATTTTTTAATTAATTATTAATGATATATATGACGTCACTAACGTCCTAGTTAGACAAAAATTATACATCCTTCCTTAGTCATAAGAATTAAGCTAAGTTCACTTATACATCATTAGTTTAAAAATTTTTGATGCACTTAATCATTATTCAGAATATCATCTTCGTTGCGAAATTTACAGGTAGCATCAAAACTTAGATCACAGTTCTCTCAAAATCTTGCTCCTATAACAAAGAGAAGAGGAAAGATACAGAAAAATAATAACCATGAGCTATACGAGCTCAATAATATGTCGACCCTCTTACCAGGTGTAGAGAGAAGAAGATAATAAAAGAAAAGAGAAATGACCACTTAAATCCTTTATTCCACCACTCTGGATTATCATACCAATCTGACATTCACAATTATCATCACAGGTATACCAATAATTCACACTAAACACATAAGCACACTTAACACCACGTAACGATGCTCGAAACCAATACGTCCATCGACGTCATTTACTACCGCCATATCCTTTATGGTAATGACAGTCGAGACCTCCATATCAAACAAATTGAGACAATGACACTGTGAAACGACAAGTCCCCAGTCCAAATTTCACGCGCTGCTGCACTTAAGAGTTCACTCAAGACTTTGCTATACTTACCATCAGGTCAAACACATAGAGATGACAGACAATAGATACTCTCAACGCTATAATTTTGCCCTTAGCGAAACTTATTCAATTTCATAGATAAACTTTATTCAGTTTTAGCAAAAGGGACATCTGCGAAAGGGGGTCAGCCAAACCGGAGCCCAGAGCCTCCTACAGTGAGATACCCTCATACCAAAAGGTCGATGAAAGAATGTCATTATCAAGTCACTGTATAACATATGCGACAGACACAACGCTCTTTGTGTTTTATATCACAGAGTTATCTCACCAATTATAGATTTACACTTCTTTCACACATTCACCCTCATTATACCAGCAAATAAGGCATAACACACACCATGCGACAATACTCCACAGCACTCAATATTTAGCACACAACACTTACAGTCAGTATTTTACGTTAGCCACATTTAGTGACTACGTCCAAAGATTCCAATGCATATTATTATACTCACGATATAATAACACGTATCGTCACACACAATAAATCTAAACGTTATCTTTTTATCGCAGTTCTTGGCATGCACACGTTCAGCCTCATCCTTAAGTGAAAACGAGCAGCGTCTTCAAATCCTATAATATAATAGGATATGCGTATTAAGAAATACCCTTGTGAATGATTATTCACGTTATGGAATTAAGTATATTTATTCATATTTCTTGAAAAACCGTCACAGTAATGTTATGTGGTGATGTCAAGCATTGAGAAAAGTTTTTGATACTTATTTTGATAGTCCATAATGATGATTTTATGTATTTATTATCATTAGAAATATTTGTGAATATTTGGAGTTGTTTTGAGGTCAAAACGATTCATTTTCGGATTCTATCCAACATGACGCTTCGACACGTTTAAATCTATAACTTCTCCTATACAGCTCCAAAAATCATTTCGTAAAATTTTACATAAAATAGACTTCATAATATTTTTATTGAATTAAAATTTCTATCACGCAACCTTACCAATAACAACAGTTTATTCATTCATTTTTATATTTTCTGCTAGATCAGATAGTTTGACCTTTCTTCACCAATCAGCTCGTAACTCCTTAAATACAACTCTAAATATAGATTTTTAAACTGTTCTGGAAATTGGATTTCAAGACCTTTTCATTGATATAAGGTTCATTTTCTAACTCTTTCTGTATAATTCCAGATTAAGTTACCAAATGATCCTTATAACCAGTTTTTATAAATAAACATGTCCGCACGTTTTAATTTATATATTTAGATTCACCTGTAAATCATGATTTATCAATTTTATCAGAAACTAGACATGTGAAGATTTAATATATATTGAAATCAGAATTTATCATACAGCCTATAATTTTTCAAAAATTTTTTTAAAAAGATGATCATCTTCTCGTATTAATGTTGAAAGACTCTCGTTGCCTTATAATCATAACTTCTTCTCTTCTCCTTAAACTCTTCTTCTTCTTTTCTCTTGCTTATCTCTCCTCTTGCATGATAAGAAGTGTCTTTATGTTTGTAAGAAGTTTTTCAAAGAGAAAAGAGCGTGTATTTATAGAAAATTAAATTAATTAAAATAGTTTTAGTGGATAATTAGTAGATACAACAACAATAAATCAAGCCTTTATCCCATCAAGTGGGGTCGGCTATATGAATACGACGGCGTTATTCCAATCTGTCATGTACATCATCTTCTATGGATAATTAGTAGGTAAATAATTTAATTTAGATGGAGTAAAAATGGATATAAAGGAAAATAAGTGATAAAATTAGATTTAGGTCTTTTCGTATAAATATGATATTTTCATATTAAATCCGTATTTTTCCGTATTTGCTTATTATGGTTGCATTTCATTCATATTTTATATTTTTTTCTTATTATATCGTCAAACAAACCTTTTAATCCGTAAAGTAAATTATAACATACGATTATTTACTATTCACGTTAATTATCATGAAGCTAAATTTTATGAAATTTTTTGGGTCCTTACAATGATTTGAAATGATTATTTACGATAATTTATTTTACGTAAAATTTTTCGGACCCGAAAAATTTCGTAAAATTTAGTTTCACGATAATTAACATGAATAGTAAATTATCGTACGTTATAATTTATTTTACGGGGTTAAAAGATTTGTTTAACTATATAATAGGAAAAAAATATAAAATATGGATGAAATGCAACCCTAATATGCAAATATGAGAAATTATGATATTAATACGAAAATGACCTAAACCTAATTTTGTCACTTATTTTTCGTTACGTCAATTTCTACTCCACCTAAATTAAATTAATCAGAAAATTATCCAAATATATAGTTTTGGAAAATTTATTCCAAAAACATCAATGTGGGATTTTAATTCCTAAAAAAATATAATTTTAACATTTCTCTCTCCTCCTCCCACAATCTCATCTTCCTCCATCAAATTCACCTTCGTCTCTGCGCACCACCACTGCGACATTATCTTCACCATCGCAATCTCTCGTCGATCTCCTTGCACGACGGACCCAAGTCAAAGGAGCTCTTCGGTGTTTTCGGAGAAAGTCAATTCAACAGTGACTTTAATAAACATCAGTTGATGATTACGAAGGTCAGCTGATGATTTTACAGTTGTTAATTCAAGTGATTTCTTATAGGAAAGTGCTTTTGATATTGTTGGTGTTTCTCGTGGAAGAAACTGTATTTGTGAATTTTTGGTACTTTTGGAAATGATGTTGATGCTTTTTGTAATATTTTTTGTTTCCTTGTGATCGACCAATTCATGAATATGGTTTATGGGGATTGAGCTTGTGGATTTATATGCAAAATATGGATGGTGGGGGATGCAAGGAAGGTGTTCGACAAAATATCGAAGAGGAATAAATTTGATCAAATATAAAACGATTTTGTTGTAAAGATTTTGTGTTTTTTTGGCATTGTTTTCTTCATCATTAGAATATTTTTTTTATAGTGTAGCATGTGTCAATAAAAATATTTTTTCCCTTCATACGCTCTGTTTGTTTTCTTTAGGCGCTCTATTTATTTCTTCATACGCACCCTTTTTTTCTTCATAAGCTCTGTCCTTTTTTTTTTTCTTTAGGCGCTCTATTTTTTTTATTTTTTTTTTCAGGCATTCTGTTCTTTTTTTCTTCAGGCGATCTGTTTCCTTTTGAACGCCTTGTTTTGGGATTTCGACGAGGTGATTGGATTCCGACAAGGTGGTCAGATTTCGATAACGTCTCCGACGAGACGGTCGGATGTCGACAATGTCTCCGAGGAGGTCTCCGACAAAGTGGTCGGATTCCGACGACGCTGATCGGATTTCGGTCAAGAACCCGACGACGGTTGGGTGACGGTTGAGATGAAGATGAAAATAAGGTTAGGGATTTAAATGAGATTGATGAATTGTATGTTTTTGGAATTTAGATTTCTTATGTATCTTTTTGGTATTTTTTTCAAATTTTTGTAGTATTGAATGAAAACCCCTAAATTACTTACCAACTAATTATCCACTTAAATTATTTTAATTGATTTAATTTTTTATAAATACAATCTCTCTTCTCCTTGAAAATTCCTTACAAACACAAAATAAAACATTTCTTATCATGCAAGATTAGAGTTAAGCAAGAGAAGAGATCAAAAAGAAGTTTAAGGAGAAGAGGATAAGTTAGGTGGTAAGGTGATACGACGAAGATCCTTCATCGTTATTAAGAGAAGATGATCATCTTGATTAGAAATTTTGTGAAAAATTATACTATTTGATAAATTCTGATATTAATATATATTGAATTCTCACATGTCTAGTTTCTAATGAAATTAATAAATCATGATTTAGAGTTGAAAATCATAAGATATAAATCAAAACGTACGGATATATCAATCCGTAAAAAATTAGTTACAGAGATGACTTTGTGGCTTGGTATAAAATTATATAGTAAGATATTGTAAAGTCCCAGAAAATTACGATCAAATAAATATAAAAATTATGATCAAATAATAATTCGAAAATTAATAAAAGTAACGAAATTGTGCGTTTTCTCTTTTGTAATAAATTAAAAGTAAGAAACGAATCTCGTTTCAAAGTTTTGAGACGTAACGTTACGCTCATAACTTTAAAATTTATGACGAAGTTGGGATAACTTTTGTCGCGAAAAAATTTGAAAAATTATATGTTAATTAATAACATGATTTTTCGAGCGTGGTGGTAAAATTTGAGCGAAGGCTGTAAGAGATATGGGATTAACTGATCCTGCGATTAAACGGAACGGGGATGTTTTTTTTTTAATTATCCCACCAACTCCTCTTTTCCTTTCGTTTCCTCCCACTACACCCACTCCACCATCAAGCTCACTACGCCTAACTCTTCCACCAAGCCCACTACATCGCCAAGTCCACTATACCCACTCCACCATCAAGCCTACTACACCCACTCCACTACCAAGCCCATCACTTCTCCACCCAACATCAACATCAAGACTTCCTTACTCTCCTCTTCACTTTCCTCTCTTCTTCCTCTTGTTCTCTCTTCTCCTTATTTTTTTTTTTTTGCTCAAGTAATACAACAAGGTTGTAGAGAAGGCAAAGACGCAGAGAGGATCATCATCAGAGGAAGGAGAATAGACCGAGAGAGGGGGACAAGAGCCACAAAATAAGGAAGAGTGAAGTCGAGCTAATCACGTCAAAGAAAAGCAAAACAAGCTCAAAACCGTTTTAACAAGAGGGTATCGTTTTGATTTTGCATTTATTTAAGGTTCATGACTCGACTCAAAAGCGGCGACTCCAAGGATATGACCGGCTCGGAGTACAGAGATAAGATGAAGTGTCAACCGTCATCCAGGCTACCCAATAGATTCTGTTTGCGCACCTGCCTACTCTGTGTGTCGTCTTGCACCTCTTGTGCGCATTCAATAAGGTATCGTTTGTCTACATTGAGATAATTTGAGCCTTACTGCAGAGAGCAACCCGTAGTCCCACCACAATGGCGTAGAAGCCACTACATGCATGCAAAGAGGATGGGGGTTGTCCATCGCTCCCTAGCTAGTTCTCACCCGTGACGTTGACTCAGAGAATTATACTGGAGTGTAATGACTCAAACAAAGCCACCAAGGCTATTCAAGGAATGTAACAGATGATCGCAATGGATCAAAGAAGGAACACCATGTTTGACCTTCTCAATAATTTCAAGAAAAATGACCAACGATCCAGTGGATCCACAAGCGATGTCAATGCCGTCCTTATCAGTTCAAGGAGGTGATATTTCTTATTCGTTTATTTTTCATTAGTTCACATGGATAGTGTAACTGTGCTCCATATCCTCCGTTTTCTTTTTATTAATCGTTTAGCAGTCGCTTTCATTTATTTTCCGTGAGGGTATATACACTATAAGGGTGCATTCTAGTTTATTTCGACCCCCAAATACCCCACCACACGTCATACGTGATCATATATGCACGTTTAATGTTATATTTCCATGCGTATGGGTTATATATCTCATATACGTATTTAGGTTTAAAATTCGATGCACGAAACTGACAATTTCTTGGCCAGAAGGCCGTCGCGGGCACGACGTGCCTATGCAGCCAAAATTCCAATTTTTCCTTCGTCGCTGGCACGACACAGTATGGTCGCGGCCGTGACTGTTCTGCTGCCCAGAACGTTCAGGAAGCTCATGTCTGATACCCACGGATCCCTCATTTATCATCAAAACGCATACAAATCATTGCATACACATCATTCACAGCATAAACATGTCCCAAACATGCATGAACGTGCTTGAATCGTGTAAACGAATAAAAGAGACGTCTCGAACGAGTGAGGTTACCTCGATTAACGATGATCCTCGATAAACACGATCATACGAACGAATCCGTCGATGTTAACTAGTCGAGCAGCTGGTGTTGGTCCTTCCCTTGGCCTGCTGCTGCCCTTCGTCGTGTGGTGTCGATGATGATCGTAAAGATGACGACGGTGAAGAAGTGGTGAGGAGATAATGAAGGCGATGATGATGTTTGTGTTGGTGGTGTTGGTGGCGGCTGGCTGGCGAAGATGGTGGCAACAGGTGAGTGATGGAGTGGTGGTGGGAGTGAGCGCAAGAGTAAAGCGGGAGAAAGTGGAGGTGAATGGAGAAGTTAGGTACAGGTGGGTTAATAGTTTCCCTTTCCATCCTTACAGTGCCTGTCACATCCGGTCTTTAACCCCTGCGATTGTCATTTTCTTTGATCGACTACACACCGTTGGCAAACCCAAGTACTTACCCAGTTCGTTCTCCTCTCAAACTCCAAGAGTCGTACAGAAATCTTGTCGCAGCTACTGGCCAATATTAGGGCTAAAACAAGCAATAGATTTCTCTCGGTTGATCTTCTGCTCCAATACAGATTCGTAGGTAACAAGAATTCGAGACAGCTCCTGTGCTTCCTCTAGGCAAGCTCGTCCCAAAAACAAACTATCGTCAGCGAACAATAGATGGTTAACCCTTGGAGTAGCTCTGCATATACTAAAACTCCCAGAGTCTTACTCTTCCATGCCTCCTATAGTAAAAATAAGAAAGTTTCGACACACATAATAAATAGATATGAAAAGATGAGGTCGTCTTGATCTCAAAATTTCATTTAAACACAAATAATCTATTTTTCTTATATGTATTTGTCACTATCTAATAAAAGTAATTTTTTTATATGTCATTATTATAATGTTTTTTTACTAGTCTATAAATACTTTCATCTAAGCCCTCCATTCACCTTTTTCTATTTTTTCACTTGTCGTCGTTGCTGAGTGTCAAAAGGCCCAAATCCGAATCGATCCATCGTCAAACTCGCAGCACTCGAAGTTCCTTTCAACTTTATCTTGAGTTCTACCTCACTTTCAACCCTCAACTTCATCTAACAGGTATCTCATTCTCCTCAATCAAACCCTAATTACACTATCTCAATTCCAACTAGGGTTTTGCAGGTACTCTATCACTGTGTGTTCAATGCTCTTTGTCCTCGAATTTGCCCTGAAACCCTTGGAGGGTTTCAATGATTATGGGAAATTTAGAGATGAATTAAAGGAAGATTGTAGTTTGAGAAATGGGGTTTGGGGATTGGGTGAGGAATTTGATGATGATGAGTGGAGCGGGGGAGAGGAGGAAGCCGTCGAAGAAGGAGGAGAAGAAAGAGAGAGATGTTTTTTTTTTTTTTTTTTGTGAAACTTTGGAATTGGCGTACAAACAACAAAATGCTGTAAGCCACTTCGCCAAATTAAAAGACCATTTCCCTTTTAGTTGTCTTCTCTCTCTAATTCTTTTAGTAGGTCGATGTGCGCCAATAGGTAAGTTCCATAGGTGGGCACAGCTTCCTAAGATTTTAAACCTTGACGATGGATATCAAGTTAGGTTATAGCTAACAAATGGATTTCTGGACAATACGAACGATTTAGCCTTGGAGTATCCATTTGAAATACGAAGAGCAACCTCGCCTGGGACAATGAAACAATACCAACGAGCTTCCCAACATTCTATATATTCTATATTCTTTTTTTTAGCACCGCAAAGTCGAAATTCACAAGGTTGTATGATCTGAGATCTATGAAAATGACCCCCGATTGCCTCATATACTAGTTATTCCCCAGTCAAAGTTCCTCGACGAAAGATCCTATATTTACGAGTCGTTTAGGAAGTCCTACTTGTGACCTCTTCCTGTCTTTCTGTCCATATTTCAGGCTGTCCAGATCTTTGTGTCGCCCCAGCCATATATGGTAGTGGTTCTTCAGTAAAAGGTCTTCGACCAAGACCAACGATCGGCTGTCTACGAGCCCTTTGGGACGTGCTAGCTGCATCCTCTGCCTGTCTTTCTATAGGCATTTCAATCTGCACAGATGTCTGTGTCTGTCCAGATATCTCTCGCTCCCTGACCATAAGGGAATTAAACACTTCCACAGGGAGCTTAACTGGTTCACCATGACGTATATGTCTTCGGGTTTTTTTTTTTTTTTTTTTTTTTTTTTTTTTTTTTTTTTGTTGGATTGTTAATGCCAAGACAAAATTTGATTTTGTCAAGACAATTTATGAGTGGGGTGTTTTTGATAAAATAATGTTTGAGAGTATATAGTCTTGATAAAATCAATTTTTGTTTTGAAAATATCTAACTTGTTTTTTTTTTTTTTTTGGGTGTTGTATCCTTAGGGAATTTTTTTTTTATGATACTTGTATCTTAGGTAATTTTCTTAAGGATATATAATGTGACGAGAGGTTTTTTTAGGTGGGTGAGGACCGTGAGGTGTTGATGGAAACTTGGTCCCGAGACACTTAGATTTGAGTATGGGCAAAGAGGATGTATTCTTAGTAGCACCTGAGTTTAGGTATTGCTAATTAAATCCAATGCTGCATAAGTTTAGCTCCTCCTCGTGCATTCAACACTGCGCTCAGGGCATGGACCTCTGTCGCATTGCCTGTCATGCGGGGCACGACCAGAGATCCTTGCTGTTCACAATATTGTCGATTAAGATGTTGGTTTGATGAAATCCGACCACCAGCATCTTTTATTATGCCGAAATAGACTAATTTACAACACAAGGTTTATAACAGGCTAGCAGTTCTGACATCCATCTAAAACATGAAGGCGATTCCAATGGTACAAAGCTCTGCATAATTTAGTGCAGAAGATATGTGACCCTTGAATCATCTCCCAGGTTGGAGACGATGTCTTCACAGCTTTGATATGGCATAATCAAAAGCATCAACTAGGAAATCTGCAAGCAGATGTACAAAGCATGTTACTGCGGAAGAAAAAAACACAGGATGACAGGTTTCCTCAAGTTCAAAATATTGTTTCTTGGCCTAAGGTGACAAGTACGATATTTATTAGCTTCATAATATGGAAACCAAAAATACACGAGAAGTTGATTTCATTATTTGTAATGAAGGTGTGATGTACCTGCATCATCTTTGGTGAAACACATTGGTGGTTTTACTCTGAACACATTGCCATGTAGTTCTCCTTTGCCCACCAGAACACCAAGATCTTCACCAAGAAACCGCAACCGTTAGCAACCGATAAGAAAGGGCAAGTGAGAAACATAATATAACTCACAGACCTTTCAGGCTCTCTAATAGAACGGCAGCTTCTGCTTTGGCAGGAACCTTGTTTGCCCTGTCTACTAGCTCTACTCCCACCCTCAAGCCCCTGCCTCTCACATCCCCGATAACTAAAGATTGCATCCAGTCATATTAGCCAACAAAAAGAAATGAACGATATGTGATCATAGTGAAGTAGTGAATGAGAGATTACTATCATGTTTCTCCTGAAGTGTCCTCAAACGCTCAATCAAGTGGGAACCCACTTCAGCAGAATGCTGTTGACGCTTCTCTTTATCAAGAACCTTCAGCATGCGTGCCCTCCAGCGGAGCATACAGGGTTCCCTCCAAAGGTGTTAAACTGAATTTTCTTTGCCAATACGCTTGCTATTTCAGGTGTTGTGAACACAGCTCCCAAAGGCAAACCATTTCCAATTCCCTGATATATGATTCAATAACATAAAGGTTTCTTCTTCATGAGATCTATAGACATTTACATGGTTTCAAAATATTAGATATGAGAATAGTAGTATAAGGATAACATGGTGCACCTTAGCCATTGTGACTATATCGGGAGTAACATCTTGTGTCTGAAATCCCCAATAGTGGCTACCTACGCGACCAAAGCCACTCTGTACTTCATCAGCGATACATACTCCTCCAGCTTTGCGTACAATATCATAAACCGATTTCAAATATCCAGGAGCTAACTCAACTGCACCTCCAGCTCCCTAGGGTTCAACCAACAAAACATTGAAAAGCATCAGAAGTATTCAATGTAGCAGTCATGATGTTATCAAAGTGACAACAAAACGAACCTGAAAAGTTTCCGCAATGAAGCCAGCAACTTTACCGGAGGTACCATAATCAATGTGGTCCTGCACATCTTTTGCATACTGATGCACATCAGATCCAAATACACCACGATATGGATCTGGATTCAATACATGATGAACCTTGCCCTGCAAAATTCATTCATGACTATGACTCGTGGCTTATTTCAGGACAAGCTAGAAAATAATCAGACATGTTTTCCGAGTTCAAAGAGCAAACCTGCGGGATAGAGTATTTCCATGTGCTCAAAGCTGTCAATCCAAGGGCACCAGCACTTCCACCATGATGAGCATTCCTCAAAGATATCATACCAAGATTTCCAGTATACAACCTTGCCATCAACATCGCCAATTCATTTGCTTCTGTCCCAGAATTTATAAAATAAACCACCTGCAATTGATCGCTGTGACAAAATCAATATTATATCTTTTCAAAAAGATATGGACGTCATTGACGACTATGGAGCTGGGTTACTATTATTCTGAACATGGAAAACGAGAACCTTCCTTTAAATTTCCAGGCATTTTAGAGGCCAATGCCTAAGCAAAGTCTGCTATTGCATGATGAAGGTAAATGGTGGTAGCATGCCGAAGCAATTTGCTCTGCTCAATCACAGCATTCAAAACATCTGGATGGAGTGTCACATGACACGGTGACAACTCCGGCAATCGCATCAAGATAGCGACTGCCGTGGTCATCAAACAAATACTGCATTTTCCCTTCAACAATATTGATCTGCACAGTAGATACACTCATGTAAGACCATCAAATATCCAAAAGAAAGCTAAATCTTAGAGTTCACAAACCATGGCTCCATCTCAAGTTCCAAAAAACACCCATATCCATATCCTCATTACACTTCAATCATGTTGTTGTATACTTAAAACAAACGATTGGATTGTAGCACGTTCAGCTAGCCTAAAGAAAATGCTTTGGGCGCTTATAACTTGTCATTTAACACCACTATAAATTATGAGCCACGAGCTATAACTTATAAGCTCCACCGTCAGTGCATACTCAAACAAGCACTTGAAGTGCTCATAAGTTGCTTGTGCACACCTCCAGCATACGCTTATACGACTCACGAAGTGTTCTAAACGGTACTTATAAGTGAGTTTAACTTGTATATCTCCAGATACACGGGATCCGTACTAATTCTGCCAAAACCTACAGAAAAATGCAACCGTGATTGCATACAATCGAACGACTACAGTATCAGAACTTGATTCAGGCACAATAGACATTCATTAGCGATCAATCAAATAAACAAGGAGACAAATACATCAAAATCTACACATGCAACAGAAAATTTCCATTCCACCCGCTCTTCATCTCCATAACATCAACGATTCCACAGCAATCGCCACCTTCCACGATCATTCTCTCATTTCAACACCAAAACACACCTCAACTCCTCCAGTTCCCTTCAATTCCTCACCAAAAAAACAAGCCGCATCAAAAAACACCATCAAACATCCAATCCAACCAATTTCAACACAAAAACACACAATCCATCCAAAATCCATCAAAATTTTCGTTTCAACATCATCAGGCGTCAAAGATCCACACTCACAGGTTTCTGATAATAATGAAAAATAGAAGGCCCGAGGAACTGCTTCCGGTTCCTCAACAACTCATCGGCGAGCGGTCCGTTGTAAGGCCGCGGCTCGTAATCGAAAGGCGGCAGAGTCGGCGGCTCCGTCGCCGCAGCGGAAACGGTCGAGAACCGGGAAAGGGAGAGGAGACGGGCGGCGGCAGAGGAAGACGAAGCCGTTTCGAGGCATTTCTTGGATAGGAGTGTCGCCGTCGTCGTCGCCGATCAGTCGCCGGGGAGGATAGTGCGCTCTGTGTCAGTCGCTGCTGGTGGGCACTGATGTATCTGAACTGCTCCCCTGGGGCACGTGATATAGTGATCGAAATTAAATTGTACCGTCTCCTTTTCTATTTTTGTTCGTTCTATTTTTATATTTAAAATTAAATTTATATTAAATTAAATATATTTTTCATCACATCTAATTTGTTGTTTTTCATCCAAATAAATAAATATTATTTATATTATGAAACATGAATATCTTTTACCCTATTACACATGTGTTCGCAGGTGACATAGGCGGGTTTAACCGTCTCAAGCGTGCTAGTAATCGAGTAAACCGCATCATCAGAAAATGCAACTAATAATCGCAATAGCATAACAATATATTTATCGACGGCATCACACGCATCTTAGAATTTGCTTTAAACAAAGAGCGATATCAACACGAAGATCACTCATCGATCTTCGTGATTTCCCGAATTTACGAAGGCCATATCTTAAAATGAGGTATATGCATCTTAAAATTGCACCTCCTGTTCGACACTCTCATAGTCATAGATTTTGAAGCACGAGATAGATTAGTCAATTCATCGACGAACGCCATGGAGGAGAAGAGGCTTGGCTGCCAAGAAACAAAAGCAAACAAGTCAATCATATGTAAATCGCCCAATCAGAAGATACCTTATGATCTTCAATTATCCACCAACGAAAAAAAAAAAAAAAAAAACTCAGTCCCAATTATACGCTTGATCTTTTCCAATCATAGTACTTGATTGCAGGATTAATGATATCAAATGATCAAGTTTATACGAGTGACATTGTAATATAGTGCAGAGAGCAGACATACTTACTCTAGGATCTCTTTCCAATAAGAACTGCTTCCTTCATCATCAAGCTCACTCCAGCAATCAATTATGCTGGTAGCAGCGCGACAAGGCAGATTATTCCCCGTCTCACAAACCTCGTCAGTACTCAGCTTGCGTTTCATTCCACTAAACGAGGTCCTTTGGGGCATCTGGTCATTTCCAGACTCATGAAACCTGCAGTGAGTCTCGCCCTCGCTACTAGAACCCATGGCATTGTGCAAATCATCGCTGATCTGTTGTGCTCGAGCCTCGTCGAGGCATGGAAAACAAAGTTCTTGACCAGGATTAGGAACTGCATGAGCTTCCTGGCTGGTGACCTGAGGAATCTGGTTCAGTGGCAACGCCGGGATGGTTCGAAGGGGGCTAGCTAGGTCAGGAGGGTCCTGTCCCGCGTTGGTGTGACTTAGGACTTGGAATATGGTATGAAGAAGACGTACCCTTGCAAGTTGTGTAGAATCCGGTTGGAGCATGTGCGCATTGTCGACGGGGTTGATCATCAGGCTGCTAAGGTTCGCAGCGACTGCCAGTATCTGAGAGAAGTTGGCAAACAGATGCAGATCAGTTCTTGGCTTGTGCGTTGCAGGGTCGATTCCCCTTTGGAGCAGCTTTTTCTTAAGATGGGTATTCCAGAGGTTCTTGATCTCATTATCCGTCCTTCCAGGAAGATGACTCGCGATGGCTGACCACCTATAAT
>JAOVYX010017138.1:0-22899 GCA_035668315.1 Drosera spatulata | reverse complement strand
AAATATATATGTATTAGCGACGGAATTTTTCCGTAGCTAAAATTTTCCGTAGCTAAAATGATATTTTTTTGTAGTGTTGGTTGTTTATTTTTTTAGCCATGTCTTTTGGAAACAGGCGTTTAGTTTTTGTTGGGTTGTGTCCTTGACAGTTAGTATTTTTACTTGAGTTGTGTCTCTTGATTTGAGTTGTTTCAATCAGTAAATATACGCATCTTGTATGCCTGAAACAAGGCAGAGAATTTGTCATTAACTATCATAGTTATTTTTGTTGGCAATTTGAACCAACTTCTATTTTCTCCCTTTAGTTTTCCTCCTGTTTTGTTGAGCGTGGCGAAACTTGGTTTCTATTCACCTCTTGTCTACATCATATATCCTCCCCGGGCTGACCAGAACTCGTCCTCGAGTTCGGAGTTCTCGACTGTATGTCCTGTTGACCCAACATAAGGAACTAAATGCTTCACATTGAAAACATCTGAGATACGCAAATGATCTGGCAACTTCAATTTGTAGGCATTATCATTGACCTTCTTCACAACTTCGCACGAGCCAACCTTCTTCACTTGAAGCTTACTGTATTATTCTATAGGGAAACGATCTTTGGTGAGAATAGCCCGTACAAGGTCCCCTTCATTAAAAATCAACCGCCTACGACGCTGGTCGTCATCTACTTTATATCTTGCATTAGTGGCTTCTATATTATTTCTGACCAATTCATGTACTCGTAAGATTTCTGCAATGCGATCACCTGCTTGAGCATTAAGGCATCCCATATGAGGGATCGGTGCTAAGTCCAGTACCCCGTTAGGATTTTGACCGCACATCATCTGGAAAGGGCTAAGGCTGGCAGTACGATTAAATGCGAATTCAGCCTGAGGCAGAAACTGATCCCATTGTTTTGGTTTGTCCCCCGCTAAACAACGTAGTAAATTGCCTAGGCTTTGATTGACAACCTCAGTTTGGCCGTCAGTTTGTGGATGGTAGGCTGAACTGAAGCGAAATTCAGTCCCCAATTGTCTCCACAGGCATTTCCAAAATCTGCTCATAAATTTTACATCCCTATCCGAAGTGATTGTCTCGGGGATTCCATGAAGGCGCACAATCTCTTTAAAAAAGATTGACAATTCGTGAAGCATCCATAGTCTTGCGGCATGCTACAAAGTATACCATTTTCAAGAATCGATCCACAACTACAAGAACCAAGTCCATGCCCCGTTGTGTCCGAGGTAATCCCAACACAAAATCCATACTAATATCAGTCCATGATGTTGTGGGAACCGGTAGTGGTATATAGAGACCTGCATTCGTTGCCCCTTCTTTCGAAACTTGGCAAACATAACACCTCTCTACAAATCTGGACGCGTCTCGCCTCAACCTTGGCCAATAATAGTTACCGTGTATCAACTCGAAAGTTTTATCCCACCCAAAATGTCCTTCGTTATGTAGCTTCTTTATAATCTTTTCTCGAAGAGAACAATCAGGAATGCATAGTTGGACTCCATGAAACAAGTAGCCTTCCTGTAACCGGTAGTCAATTCGATTGCCTACTTTGACCTCCTTGACAATCGAGCCAAAGTCTGGATCTGAATCATAAAGATCTTTGAAAGAATCGAACCCCAAAATCTCAGCCTTCATAGTGATCAATATACTTGCTCGTCAGCTTAAGGCGCCCGCAACTGGATTCAGAACTCCTGACTTATGCTTGAGAACAAAGTGGTATTCTTGTAGGAAGTTAACCCAATTGACATGTCGCACACTCAGATTTTCTTGACTATGTATATATTTGATAGCCTCATTGTCGGTAAATAAGACAAACTCTTGGTGTAATAAGTAGTGTCTCCAGTGCCTTAATGCTCATACAACTGCATAAAGTTCAGCCTCGTAAGTAGAGTATCTAACCTTTGCACCGGACAATTTTTCGCTAAAGAATGCCACTGGCCTTCCCTCTTGGCTTAGTACTGCTCCAATCCCATATCCTGATGCATCATAATCAACTTGAAAAACCTTGTTGAAATCTGGCAGGGATAATATTGGGGCTGTAGTAATCCTCTGCTTGATACTCTCAAAACTCGTTTGAGCCTCTTTTGTCCACTGGAATGTTTTTCCCTTCAAACAATCAGTAAGGGGAGCCAAAATTCTACTGAATCCTCTAATAAATCTCCGATAGAAGGATGCTAATCCTATGAAGCTGCGCACTTCCCGCATTGTAAATGGAACAGGCCATTTCTGAATTGCTTCCACCTTCGAAGGATCAACTCTTAACCCATCTGCTCCAACCACATACCCAATGAACACCAAATTGTCAGCATAAAACTGCATTTCATTTTATTTGCGAACAATTTTCCTTCCTCAAAACAATAAGTACTTCCCGAAGATGTTGCAAGTGAACCTCCTTAGAGGGACTGAAGATCAAAATGTCATCAAAATACACGACGATGAATTTTCCCATAAAGGGCTGCAAGACATGATTCGTCAGCCGCATAAAGGTGCTTGGCGCATTGGTTAGTCCGAAAGGCATCAACAACCATTCATAGAGTCCATCTGGCGTCTTGAAAGCTGTTTTCCATTCGTCGTCAGGCCTAATTCTCACTTGATGATTTCCACTCTTTAGATCTATCTTCGAAAAAACACGTGCCCCTGCCAACTGATCCAACATATCTTCAAGTCTAGGAATCGAAAAACGATATTTCACTGTAATCCCATTTATTGCTCGACTATCAACACACATATGCCATGACCCATCCTTCTTTGGTGTAACAAAGCCGGTACAGCACACGGGCTCATACTAGGACTGATGGTGATTGCGGCGGTTCCCGGTGAAGACAAGAGGGGTCGGCGGTGGCGGTTGATGTAATTTAATTAGGGTTAAAAATTAGGGTTTGAATGTTCGTAAGGATAAAATTGTAATGAATAAGTTTAGTCTTATCTATTAAGAATAAAAAAAATAATAGTATTTTTATGTAATTAAATTTATAAAAGGATAGTTTTCAAGAATTTTTCTTTTAGATGTTTATAGAATGGGATAGTTTTCAAAAAATTTCCCTTTAGATATTTATAGAATTTCTTCTGTACAACCCTGATTATCACGATAATGCTTAAGATTTGAGACAAAAACTCGACGTTAGTCGATAACCACAATTGCAGGGGAAAAAACTCAACAAACAAATAAAAACAAATTTAAAAAAATAAAAATAAAAAATAAACATTTTTCGCGTCTTTACTTTCATGCAAATGCAAATGCTTGAGGTGACACGTTGAGCGAACTTGTTACGATCAACAGGTTTATTACATTTGCCATTCGAACGCATCGTTAAGTTCCGAAATATGACATAAAATAATATTATCTTTATCTCATAATAAACGTAATTGTTGAATTTTTATGGGAATATAAATATGTGTTGATTTTTATATATAAAGAGTAAACTATCCTTTTGATTATGTTAAATAAGGACAGAGAAAAAGAATGGGAAGAAAAATAATAGCGAGGTGAATTGATATGATATAAGGTAGTAAAAAATAAGGATGTTTTGATATTTTTTTAACAAAAAATTTCAAGAGAGGTAATGTTATAATTATTATCGATAATCCAAAAAAATAAAATAAATGTTGTATTTATTATGAAACGGAAAAATATGATATGAGCTTCAAGATGATTAGTATAATCTTTGTTTGTAAAAGTTTTTCATTTGATGATCTGAGAAGTGAGAACTATCTCAGGATTGTTACTCAATGCATTTACAGTCTGCTTAATCTCATTTGTATTGTTGTACTTAGACCTGTCTCGTTCTAGAAGCGTCGATTCCGATTTAAGAAAAAGATAAATCGAAATCGAAACCTCATGAGTCGGTTCCGGTTTTGGTTAAGAATCGTCGGTTACGATACGATTGAAATAAAATGACGGTTTAGGTTTCGATTTTAGCTAAGCACAACTTAGTTATTTTTCTTGTTTTTTTTTCTTTATGTTTCGACATCATCTGCATATGAGATGCACGGTAAATGATATTTTCGATTAATCGTCTAAATAAAATATAATACAAGATTGAAAAATATCAAAACACATATAACTCTATAAAAAAATTACACTTAATGTTCTTAAGATATACTCGATATAAAAGAAAATGGATCACTGATAGAAATTAAGTGTTTTAACTATGAAGAATTTAAGATAAAATGAGTTTTGAGATATGAATAACGAAAATGAACTAATAAATTACTCTCTCCGTCCCATATATCTTATAACATATACGTATTTTGTGTTATTATATATGTATGAATATAGATCTCGTTTTCATATCAAATCGCGTCTGATTGTCCTGAAACATGAATTGGGTTGAAGTACTAACATACACTATTATTGATGTTTCACGATAAATTTATAAAAAAATATGTTTGATCATCGTTGCACGCGTGTCAACTTCGCATCGACACACATGTAAAGTCAAAAAGTTACAAAAATAATGGGATGGAAGGAGTATTGAAGATTTCAAGTTTTAAGCGGAAAATAGACGGTTTGAAACAGAAACCGATCCGATGGTTTCGGTTTGGATTGTTTTTGGTGGAACCCAAATCAAACCGATGTCTTACTGTTCGGTTCTGATTTTAAATGGTTTCGATCGTATTACGATTTCGATTTCCAAATCAATGATTCGATTTCGGTTTGATTACGGTTCAAAACCGAACTATGATCGAATCTAGTTGCACACGGCAATAATTTGTGCAGCCAATAAATTCCCGGTAATGTAAACGTCTAAATTCGAAACCAGTCTAAGAGGTTTCTTGTAGCATGAGTAAAGGTGTTCGGGTAGAAAAATCGTAGTGGGTTTGTAGAAAAAAAGCGTCGAGAAGTCGTCAGTTGTAAAGCCAACTAAGCGAGCACAATATTGAGATTATAGGAAAACAATGAGTAAATAATTAAGAAACTAACAAGAAATGAATTCTTGCATGAAAAAAAAAAACACGATATCAAGTTTTATATTATTGTGTTTTTAATATTAAGAACAAAATGAAGATATTAAAAAAGAAAAAAAAAGAAAAAATTATCAATAGATAATCTTTTTTAAATTTATTTATTTATTTCTAATTTTTTCAAATAATCATCAAACCATTTCTGTTTTAATCATCCTAATGATTTGATTTGATAACTACTTGATAAAAAAATGTTTTATATGACTTATGGATAAATTAATTTCAAAAAATTAATCTATTAATAATTCTCTTAAAAAGAAACTACATGCAAATTATGAAAAAGAGAGAGTGAGACAACTACTCCGCTCGACACTTTGAGAGATGGAGTGCACACCTTTTGGAAAAAAAAAATTACGTTGTAAACCTTTATTTCTAGAGAGCTCAAATTCTTGAAGTCTCCTAGTGGACTTTACCATACCTATTTGATTTTTTTTTATATTAAAAATTTGTGAATTTTTTTTATGTTGTATATATATTGACATGATTAAAAAAAGATTAGAAATAATATTAGACTTTTGTTGTTGTTGTTTTCCTTTTTTTTGTGTTTAAATCTTACTCCTAATAGATCATGGAGTGTGAAATAATTCTTAAAGGTGGTTATAAAGAGATGAAAATCAAGCGAGAGAGAATGTTTGAGATGATATTTCTCCCAAAGTTTTAATTACTCTATTTGTTCAAACTTTGGTGAGGTTGGTTCCTCAGTATATCTATCAAAATAAATATGACATTGAGCTCACGATCAATTGAATATTGGAGGAGTTCAATTGTTAAAAATAATTCATCCATATCGTATAAGACAATATATATAGATGATGTACCTTTCTATTCAACCAATTTGTCGTGAATTGAAACTTAGAGATTTAACATTATATAAGAACCCAATTGACTAAATGATCCAACACTCCGCATATGCACACTTCAAGTTCGAAAAAAAAAAAAAAAGCATTCGCACAGGGCAACAGTATATGGCCTGAGGAGAGACCTAGTTACACCAAGGTGCTGACGTAGATTTAGCGGGGGCATTCTTCGACCAAATACAATTAAGCAATTACATTCACAAAATGGCAGAAAATAATACATCAAAATACATAAGTGAATTATTATTCTGTAATTTCGAAAACTCTGAAGTCATGAAACACCTCATGCAATAGACAAGAAATTAAGGGTGCATTACAAGGAATAGAGGGAGAATACATGACAAAAGGAGTAAACAGAACACTTGAAAAAGCTTGTCATCATCATAAGCTTGCATGACTTCGCGTCATTTAAAACTCTGCAGGGCTCAAAGATAGGACAGACAAACAGAAGTCATCAAACTAATTTTAGCAGATGATCCGGGGTTGCGGTGAAACGAAAGAACATACTGTCAGGAGATGAGGAAAAAATCATCAGTAACCTTTATTCAGGGTCACATCCAGCTTGTCTGCTGATCTCAATCGTTATCTTCGCGGCCATAATTGTACACTATCTCAATCTGCAAAACCATGCAAACACAACAGCAAGTCACAACATGAATACCCAAACCAAGGTCCATGATGCATAAACTTCGTGTCTGGACTCCTGCCACTAAGTCAACAGTCATCATAGGTTGTGGCAGGCAAGTTACAGCTCTCGAAACTGTCAAAAGTTCATCTTCATTCAGAAGGTTGTATACATCAGTCTTGTAGCTTTCTGT
Source organism: Drosera spatulata (assembly GCA_035668315.1). Lineage (NCBI taxonomy): Eukaryota > Viridiplantae > Streptophyta > Magnoliopsida > Caryophyllales > Droseraceae > Drosera > Drosera spatulata. The sequence goes on along the minus strand of JAOVYX010017138.1, from coordinate 16,262 downwards.
CAACTATACATGCCCCGAGTCTTATACTCCCTCTGTCCCACATAAAGTGCAACACATACGTATTTTACACTATTCTATATGCATGAATACAAGTCTCGTTTTCATATCAAATCACGTCTGATCATCCCACAACACGTAACTTATACAATCATTGATGTTTCACGATAAATTTACAAAAAATTGTGTTTGATCGTCATCGCACGCGCGCCAAAGTTTGCATCGACACGTATGACAAATCAATCCATTGCACTTTTTGTGGGATGGAGGGAGTAATACCGAAAAGCCATAAAAGCAATATCTTAAAAAATTATATTCTAAGCAATAAGTGAATCTTGCATTCTGGTTCATGCTAGACAAACACTCAAGGGCAACACGATATCGATGCAAATAAAACTTTTGCATATCTTACTTCGTAGTACTACACTGCTACTTCATGTGAAACAAGAAAAATACAAGTAAAAACATGTCAATAACAAGATGGAAATATTCGATGAAAGCCTCCGACTATCATGCATTACAGGACATATATATACACTTTTATCATTTCAAGCTAACATTAATTTTCAGCTACATGGACATATTATATATTTCAAGCTAATAGTGAGAACCTTGTGGCTCTGTTCCGCCAATGAAAAATTCGCTTAAAGTTATAGGGAACTTGCTGATTTTAAGACTAATACGGAACGTCTATAAGAAGATATTATCATAATCTTGCCACAGAGCTCGAATTTTCTCTGATCTGTGTAGTTGAAGATATCTACGATTTTCAAATATCACATCCTCTTTCATAATATAGAGACAAGTTGTCTTGGATCTAAACTGCTTTGTCTTCTTGGGACGTCGTCTCACCTCTTCTCACACAGGCACCAGAGGTGCTGCTTATGGTCTATCGAACAGTATCTTGCCCATCTAAAATGATATTGTCCTTTAGAGTTGCTCATTGCTTGTACCCTTTTATGTCACCCAACAATCAGAACCAACCACTACGATTGGTCAAATAGTCATAAAGCTTTGTTTGATCTTAAACTTAGAACCCTTAATAAGATAGATATTTAAGGACTCCATCATAAATGCCAAACGACATGATATGTACGCCACCCTCCTCGATACTACACTCGATCTAAGTCTGGCATCCTATACTATATTACAGTATTACTTATAGGAGATTGAAAGTTGACACTCTAACCTTCGTCTCCAGACTCTCCATATCAAAACATACTCCTCGTATTTGGTCTACTTATTTCTATCTACGATTTTCTCATACTTGCACATCATCCAACTTGCAAGAACCATGCTACCTTATGAATATCTAAAAAGCCACATACAAGGTCCGTTCAGTAAATGACTGTGCAATGGTTAGTGACGTATGTATCCAGTCCTAATGACTGAATAACAAAAATCTGAGAAGTTTTGTGAAAAGAAGTAGTCATCTTGTACTAAAAAGAGAGCAAAACTTACCCCAGCAGGAGGCTCCGGGTTTCGGCAGAACTTTGAACCACCTGGAGCCCAAGGAACTGCAAAAAACGATTGGCATAAGCTTTAAATCAAAAGTATCCAGGGTATACTTAATAGTTACTATGTAGCGAGCAAAATGGTCTGAGAAATAGAGCCTCACAAGGTAGCTAATTAGATATGGAGTTCAGGAAACTGACTCAGATAGCACCTGGTTTATATAGTATGCCTCGCTAGCAAGTTAATAGGATAACCAATGCGTTGCAGGCCACTGTGAGGGGGATAAATAAGTTGCACTTGAGATGCTTATTTGAAGGAAAGGAAGAGATCTTCCCCTGAACCACAGTACAAGGGCCATTGGTGTGCATTTTCACAGAAGAAAAATTACAGCTTTTGTTCAAGGAAGACAGGATCCATGCGAAGTACTTGTTCTTGCATTGACAAGACATAACCCTTGATTTCGACCCCTATAGCCTATAGGAGCGAGTAACTTACCAATATAAGGATCGGGGTGGCGGAACTTGTTGTAAGTAGCTTCCGCAGCATCAGTCAGCCGGTCAATTGTCTCAAGGTCTTCCTAAAGACCCACCAGACACATTGATCAAAGACAATCGAATAAACAGTTTGAGACAAAAGCAAAGCAACCCTAAGTTTGTCAAATTGCCTCCATTCTATATTCTGCTTGCATGATGAATGTTGGCATTAGTAGCATCATTTTCTCGCACATTACTTAATTAGTGGCATTTTACTGGCGTCTGGCAATGAACTCACACAGTAGTTGCATAGTGAACAAAAATAACATCATAATAAATCCTGGTTCAACTAATAATTTCAGAAAACGGAACTGATCAATTAAGTCCCATAAGTCTATGACTCTCATCTGTGGGAGTACAATCTTGTCATCAAACTCAAACGTTAGTACTTGGGAAAACTAGTATATACAAAGATAAAAACTAATTCGCATATTCTTTAATGTCCCAATTCTTACCATGACAAAGACAGCAAATTACAAAACCATAGAACAAAAGCTCACAGGCAGTGAGACGAAAGGAAACAGAAATGACTAACTAGACTTACAATTGGCATAATCACTCACCGCTACCAACCGGAATACTACTCAATGCTATAAGCTTATATCTCATGTAAATGTAGCTTCACTCCCTTTGAACTGTGCCTCATAAGGCGAACCAAACCACCTTTTAAGTCAAACGGAGACACAAAATACATGAAAGTCCAGGTCACAGGGGTGGATATTGTTTCTCATAATTTGCAAATGTCATTACCATCTCTAGCCAGCCTCAATATTGGCAACATCCGAGTTGTTCCTGGAACAACAGGATTTCCCTCAAATAACCTAGTAACAACAAAAATCGCACCGTGCAACGAACGAACATTTCTATTCTGCAATGACAGAATAAAATTAACCAATCCAACTAAACCCTAGAAATTCACAGAACTCCTGCAACCAAACACGACCAATACAGAACAGCACCGGGATCAGAAGCATAAGAAATAGTACCACGTGCTTGTTGGCATCGAACTTCTTGCGCAGCTCATCCGCCTGCAGATAACAACCAACCAAATGCACATACATACATCAATCAATCACAACATCGATCCACCACGACGACGCAGTAAAACAAAGGAAATGGGATCAGAAACCGGAGTAGACGATCGATTCGATCATCGAAAAAATTTGGGGGATCAGAGGAACCCTAAGATTTGGGATCGAGATTGAGAGATTAGGTGTAAGTGTACATCGTTGTAGAAGAGGTGGCGATGGACGGCCCAATTGAGGGTGTCTTTGAGGGCTCGCCGGTACAGCAGCCGAACCCTCTGCTTCTGCGCCGCCTTCCTTGCCAAGTACGACGCCCCGCTCATCTCCAATCTATTTGCCCTATTTCTTCCTCTCAGGTCTCCTCCCTCCACTCCTCGTCACCTCGTAGAAAAAAACTTTGGGTCACAAATATTTCAGAATTTCGTTTCAAAAGACAAAAAGAAAAAAGCAAAAAAATGTACAACTTTTTTTTCATTAAATTAAATGTGATTCTTCTGTCTTTATACCCTTTGATGTCATCCACGGATTGTTTATTTTTGTCTAGGAAAAACCTTCAGCTATCATTTTGGATTGTCACACGCTCTTAGATGAGCAAGATGTGACGAATAACTATGGATAAACATTTATTGATGGAGTCACAAAGAAAAGGGGATTGTCAATGAGAACATCTTGCCTTCTTTGGAAAAAAACACGGAGGCTTGAATTACTCAAGTCCTTCTTACACAAAATGCACATTGGTGCGGCATTCTGAGTCAAAAGTCTCTACAGAGGGAAAACATCATTCATTAACTAATCCAACCACGACCACGATGTAACCAAGTCTTTATCCATTGCAAATGAGAATCTGATATCAGCGAACAATACAGTCACAGGAAACTGGTTGGGTTCTCAAATGGTCCACTCAAAGCACAATTGAGAATATCAATAGACCGGGCTCTGATACAATTGTTTCCCCGAAGAATATAGACCACAAAGGTGAAAAGGCGGACGCCAAACACAGCACAGCCCTCAGCCCAAAACAGAATCGACTTCAGACAAAGAAGATGCTAATCTAAGGAACTTTTTCAGTCAACTAAGACAAACTAATGGAAGCCTATTGCGATGGAAGGCGCGCTGTTTCTCCAGCCAAATGACATCGTCCTCAAACTGTGGAGGTGCGAAGCTCAGACCAAACATCTCCTTGCTAGCACGTTCATCCTTCGAGAAGTTGACTAGTTCGGCAACCACAACTGCGCTTGCTTCAACGTGGGTCAGGTCCTTTGAGTCTGTCTACAAGCGACGGACGAGTTGCATTCGCCTTTTCTTGGAATCAAAGTCAATACCCCATTTATGAAAGAGTTTCTTTCTCTCCTCCGCAGTAAGCCTTTGGTTGATCAGCTTCTTCAGCTTCTCCCTCTCTCGCCTCAGCGCCTTCACGCTGTACCAACAGCAGGAAAAAGATTGAAGATTATATCATTGAGGAAGACAATATTTTACAGCTTCATGAGTTTTATAATTTGCTGAAATGCAACTCCTTCATCTGTCACCAACTTGATACTTTATCATTGAGGAGCAAAATACAAAACATGGTTGTGAATTGCGATATTACTTTCAGCCTGAAAACATCGATTTGAAAAAAAAGAGAGAACCTTGATTTCAAGGTCTTTGCTTGTCCGCCTTCAATCTCTTGTTTTCCACCAGAAAGGGTATCCCTCAGGAAAGTATGCCTTCTCAGCTCAACCTCCAGGTATATAGAATCCGTAGGATCACCTTTAAACAGCAGAAAGAAGTAAGTCCTGCGCACCAATGAAACATTACATGTTGCCCAAAGTTCTATGATTGATATCTGCAGCTTCTCAAATTTTTTAGGCCAGTCAAGAGAGACTTCTTGCTCAGCCAAAGTGAGATCAAGTGTTGCATGGGTTCTGATCCGTTCTCCCAGACCTATCACACAAGAAACGGGAGTCATGTGAAAGGCTAGCTTCTTATAAGTACTTATGGCCCAGTTATCCTTCTCTCAGTTTTCCACACATGGCAAGCGCAGTTCATCTTATTTTGTTTGTACGGAAAGATACTCGTCTTGTCATTCATGAAGTCTATATTGGTACAAAAATCAGCAACACAACAATTAAGATTTCAGGAAAATAATGCAAACAGCTACACAATGACTCTCATTTTTACTCTTCCAAGCATTCATTCTATCGGCCTCAAAAACAATTGCGAGAGAAAACTAGTCCAATTTTTCTTAGAGCAACTACAAAGAGAGAGAAAAGGCCTAACAGAAAAAGCAAAGATCAATGCATCAAACTTTCTCAGTCTGTAGCATCAATATAAGTGGGACAAAATAACACTAACCTTGCCATTTGCAATTTGCTTTTCATACTCCAGCTTAGCATCCTTCAACCCAGCGACAAAAGCAGTGACACTAGGGATATCCTCATCGTTGACAGTCCTGCCATCCTCTGATTTCAAATCATCAACACAATCAGTTCCAAAACTTGATTGAGACTGAGAACCATTTCTTGTCAATCTGGCAGAGTTCCCACCATAGACCAAGGGAGGAACCTTTCTTGGGAACCCTATGAGTCTCCCAGGGAAACCATTTTCAATCTCAGTGGGAGGGAGGAGTGCTATCTACATCGTCATTTCTCAAATAAGGAGATGATGAACCTATTCTGAACTTTTCACTTGAACTTCGACTTCTGATCATATTCACGCTTCTGGAACTACTTGCATCATCTGCTAAATCCCATGCTCCTGATCCATCAGGGGATCGGCTTGCAAGAGATTCAATGGTCCTCTGTATGCCCTGCATTCATTGTTCCAAAGCACCAAATGAGAAACCATTTTGATGCATATTTCCAGATGACAGATCCTGAAAAACTGCATGTCCAGTTGCAGAATTAGCAGTGAGAGACATTTGCACAGTTTGACCAGTTGAGGATTGAAGCGTTCTATCACTACTGGTTTCGTCTATTTCTATGCATCTAACTTCCTTGCAATTTTCATCATCTTCTTCAGTTCCTGATATAATCTCATCTTCAAATTGAGTTTGATCAGGTCTGACAAACTCACTCCTTACGGATAAGGATGAATCACGATCGTCGACAAGGGGGTAAACTTCAGGGTTCTCTGCGAATGAACTAGAACAGTTCAAGAATATGTCCGAGACCTTGTGTGAGTAATAACCAGTCTCATAACTACCTGATACAAAACACTCACCTTCCCATTTGTCCATGGCGTTCCAATTGCCACGACGTCCACGTCCATCCTAAATAGAAGGGTGAGATAAATCCAAAAGTACATCATGAGATATCACAAGAACATCATCGCGAAATATTATCAAAACATACCACTTTACTGGGAGCTTCATCATTGCCTATCAGCTGCAACAAATCTTCAACTCTAGATTGAGCTAGATTCCGTTGTTTAGTTAGCTCTCTGATCTCATTCTCCATCTGTCAGAGGAAAAGGAAGTCCATACCAGAGTTATCAAGTCGTTTTTTCATAATAATTGTGGCATAAAATTTATAGACTTCTGTTTGCCTATTGCACTTCTCTACGCTATTCTTGCTACTTGGAATGCGAGGGATGTTAAACTATTTGGTAATTATGGTACAACCGTAATTAACATTTGAACCAAATAAAATGACGAGGATGAATTTGTTTCAAAATATAGAGTGATATGGTTTCTGTACAAACTTTCAAGACGCTCATAACTGACATAAATTTGCTGGACTGAACAAAGTTGAGACTTCAGAAGAGTATAGAGGCTGCTGAGGACCCTAGGAGAACTGTGCTTCATAGTTTACATAAAATAGATAAACTCATATGACGGCCACGTTCGCAGAACCAGATCATCATAAAATAACAGCAAGACACCATTGCTCAAACAAAGGATGTAGCTTGTATCACTATGCATGCCACTAAAATAAGAGGGAAAGCACTACAGAACGCGCAGCCAATAGATGGTCCATTTTCTAGGAACAAGGTTCATAGTAACTATATAAAAATTTTTGAAAGAATATTTGCACAGAGTTCACAACACAGCACATTACCTTCTCAATCCGGAGATCCTTCTTCTTCAGTACTGCTGCACAATTACAAGAAGAAGACATTGGCACTGGACTTCTTAACTCACTTTCCAGCCTTGCCAGTTTTTTCTGCAAATGTTTAACCAGTGCTTTATCTGACATGACAACATTGACCTAAGCATTTGTTGAAACTTCCTTTGCACAGCTAGCAAACAAGAGCGTGTTTCTAGACTGTTCCACATGACTCCTTGCAGGGCTCAGGGTGCAGATGATGGTAGTGCTAGCATTGCCTCCCAAGCAGGGTTGTAATATGCGCGTCAATTTGGAGTCTCTGTAATTGACATGTCCATGTCGTCCTTTGCTGCACTTATAGATACAACTTAGTGAAAGACACTACCAAAACTAATTTCAAAAGGATAAATGTCTACTCATCTATGATTGACAAAGCCAGACGAGGGCCGCCGTTCATTTTAAATTCTGGAGAGGGTAATTATCATATGCGACGCATTACCATTTGACATCAGTAGATCATCTATGTTAGCTGGTTATGTGGTTCAAGAACTCTTTAGCAAGGCATGTATGGCACTCACACCCTTGCATAGACACAATAAGTGATAAAGTGCCTCCCTGAAATCTCACTTTCCACTGCTTTTGACCCTAGAAAACCACCAATGCAGACGCATGACAGACAAACATGGATATCAAACTAGGAATCACCATGAAATTCAGCATAAGCATGGACCGAGAGGATGCACCCATTGTATAAGCTCCATCTTTTAGGGAAAAAGGAACGGTAAGAATGGTGTATTATGATTCAAAATAAATAAATAAATCTCATAAGTGCAAAGCTTGATGATAAGGAGATGGAAACCTGAGTTTGCGAATCACATTTCCCAGGGTCAGCAAACTCCGATTTATGTGACAACCTTCCTTTAATCTTGCTCCAGCGGACAGCGATTGTGATGCGCGCTCACTTCCAGCCAGATCAATGAAAAACTGCAAATTTTACAAACAAAGAACACACAATGCAATTTGCATTAATGAAGAAAGGCTAATTTTGTCCTGTCGATGCAAACAGACAGAAATAGAACAAATAAGAACACCAGAAATAATGCATGTTTCTTTTGAACACTTCCCATTGGTTAATTGAAAACGCAGAAATGCATAATGAGGACCCCTCAGAGGGTTCAGAGGAAGGACTATAGAGCAGGAATTCGTCACAGCTAACATATCTTTATAATGTAGAATAACTATCTACTGGAAGTTTCAAAAACTAAGCTACCAAGTCAGAAATAGAAGAAAATTTCTAGCATCTTACCACACTAGCTGAGAGGGTGCTCGAGTTCTCCTTGCCGATAAACTCACGAGCAGAACTTTCAATTGTCTGCAAGAGTGAGTAGTTGTGTTGCATAAAATTGTTTAGCAATTCAGATCTTCTACATAGTTTTAATAGTTCAGAAGAGGAAGATGGTTAAGGGACATACCAATCTGAGGATTTGATGAGATCTCGAACTAGTTTCATTTAAGGATGTCTCTCCTATCTTCCTTTGAGCTACAACAGCATAGCACAACGCATAACAATGTAACTTCCCTCATACCGCTGCAAGAGTGACGGATAAAGTTCAAACTTTTACCTTCACATATAGAAAGAAGTTTCTTCAGGTGGCTTTGATCTACTAGAGTTTCCTCGGTGAGTTTCTCCACTGTAGTTCCTCTCTGAAGAAAGCTATATATTAGCGCTGCAAACAAGTATAAAGTTCAGATATATTAGTCTGAGTGGAAAACATTACCTGTGGATCATCTAATAACCTTAGTGGTGTATCGTCTGTGCTTAAAAGGTCCGTAACATTTTCATTGTATATCTCTAATGCAGAAAACTTCAACACAAAAGCTCTTTCTTCATGCTGACAGCAATAAACACACAGTTAAGGAAGGGCGTTATCAACGAATTCGAGATAAGAATCAAATCTGACTTTCCATTACCCTTTGGATATAATCATATATATCTGCAATCGTATACTCAGTTATTCCATTCATGGTGTATGTTTTACCACTGCTTGTCTGCCCTTAGGCAAAAATACTCACTGAAAACAAAGCAAGAAAAAACTTCAGTGGCTAGCGCAACATCATAGCCTTGAAGAAATGAAAGGAAAAATGAAACAAACTTCGCTTACAGTTGATACCACTAACAACCGAAAGAGCAATTTCCTTTGTTGCCTCGTCATAAACCTGCCTTGTGGAGCAGTCCCCTGAAAATACTCTATCTGTTCCAATATAAACATACAGAACCAGATACGGATGAAAGGCATCATATGGTATCATACAATAACATGCAGCCGCAAAATTTGTGATACAAACACAAATACTCAAGCCTATTATGACTGTAGGTTCGTTACAACTTCACCCATATTTAATAAAAAAAAGTAGCAGGTTGCTAAGTGGCCAATGATACAACGTCAAGAGGGTAACCATTCCAACTTCCAAGGTCAAAATTCGAGATGAACGTGCAGACAGCGTATTTTAAGAAGCATAAGAAAACGTGATAAAACACCAACCATAACATGCTAATATAAGAACTTCAAGCCTCATAATTCATCAGATTTTTGTACCAAATGTATAGGCAGTGGGAAGCCAAGAGCGCTCCTGAAGACTATTCCGCAACTTCGTTCCTTAGAATCTCCTTCTCATTCAAAGGCCTCAACCCCACCAAGACCAGGATCTTATCTTCACGCCCAACCATCCCTTCACGCACCTTTTCCGACCTCTTGACCTCTTCCCCACTCGCTGCTCCCATTTCACAGCATCCACTATACCCATCAATCATACTCCCATTACATAGAACCCAAGAAAGAAACCTCAAAACCTAATTCCACACATTACATGCAATGCAATAACCAGTACTCACCCTAATTTCCTGCATCAGAACTTGGTCAGTAATTTAGAACCAAAAGTCGGTTTCATATATACATAACAAGTAGCATTCAACAGCTTTGGAAACCATTGCCCTGCAACAGAGCAACTAATTATGGATATTACCAACCCTAACCGAAAAGCAAAACAAACATATACAAATGCAAAACATGTGTTAGTTGTGATTAAGATATGAATTTCACACATTAACTTTAGTTCAAAGCTACATATCTTCTATAGAAGAATCAAGCAAAAGTGACTACACCAAAAACCTTTAAACTATTCCTCACCCATAAAGCTTCAATGGCAAGCAAAATCTGGTGCCACATAACACAGGAACAAGAAGAAGAAGCAGAAAGGCATGGACCCCATCCTAGTTTTTCAGCTAAAGCAACCGCATAAGCAAGTAACATGATAGCCTTTTCTCCTTACCATTAAATTCTCTTCCCTTGCTATCAAGGCAACTACATTGAAGTAAAACTCAAGTCTCTCTTTCCTCTACCCTTGTCACGAAACGCACGTGAATTAAGCGGTGAGTTTCCACCGGTGATCAACTCCTACTGTAAACTAAACCCCTAAACCGCTCAATCGATCACTAATTCTCCCCAACCTTATCCCATCACATTGCGAATCACACACGGGAAATCACAACGAAACTCGATAACACAACATGAACAACTAAATCATTTATATGAACATCAGATCCTGTCTGAACGTAAACCTAAAGCACATTCAATCACTGTCTCCACATTCTCCAGCAAAACCAAACCAACATTTCGAAATACGAGGCTCAATTACATAACACAAACCACAGCGAAATCAGAAAAACAACAAGCAATTTCTCAACTCAATCAACAACGACGAGAAGCAATAACGAGAGAAAAGAAAACGAACCAGAGAGAATCAAGGCGTGGGGTTCGAAGCAGAATCCGCCACTGACGACAACGAAGGAGACTGCGAGTTCTCACGGCTCGAATTTCGCCATCGTCGTCGTCTCCATATATCGATACGGCATCGTTTTTTTGTGGGGTAGTTGATGATGGTGTAGTGTTATGAGAAGGGAGAGAGGAAAAGCTGCTTCTTCGAAATCCCGCCGGTCAGTCTCACTCAATAGAGAGAGCGAGTGTGAAGGGATGAAAGGACTGGTTTGCCCTGCTTTGTTTGCTTTTTATTGTGGGTAAATAATTTTAGGGATTTTTAGTCATCTACGAGTGAGATTGATTTACGAGTGAGATTGATTTACGAGTGAGATTGATTTGCGTGATTGGAGTTAATAATAGCCGTCGGATTACTGTTTCTCGTTCTCTTTTTAAATTTAAGATGCAACTGTAAGAAAATTGTTTTGATATATATGTTATTGTTGTACACTTACAGAAAATATAATTGCTTATTTGGGGCAGTTGATTGCGCGATATTTTATATTACAAAGTTGATAGATCGTTACTTTATGATAATTTTGTGAAAAAAATGATTGAATTGCTTATCTTCGTATTTTCATTTTTATTTTTTTTAAGTTGATCTCGTTCATATATCGTGGGAACATATGGATTGTTAGTGGTGTTATTTGTATGTGTTTTTATAGGCATACTTGACAACGCGCTAATTTGACAAATGTCATGATCAAATAGAAACAACACGTTTCAGCTCCCACGACTATGCATCTTCGATGGAGCGAAAACCCGACCATTTGAAAATTATGATGTAAAACGTGATTCATTGATACTTGATTAAACTTCTTCGCTTGATAAATAAAACTTCTACAAGGAAACATGGGGTCACTCATGGTCATGGATTACAAATGCATATAACTCACTACAATATCAAATTAGTTTCGCCCGAAACCCCAAAAATTTAATACTGTTATATTCGTCCCACAAGAAAATGCAATATTCTCATGAAGTTATTATTTAATACGTATTTTGATAAATTTTATTTTTATAACTAAACACGTCTGATCGTTTCTTGATCATCATCATATAAAAGTACATAATTTATATTATAATTAATATTTTACGATGATTTTACATACAATAATGTTTTATCATTGGAAAAATTACCTGGAACTATCACTTGGAAAAAAAATTACCGATAAATACCATTCTTTTATTTTTTCCATTGAAGTATCCCACTAACATTTTTTTTGAAAATCGAATTGAGCTTTCATAATTTTCTAGATCACTTCTGATTTTTTTTTATCAAAAAAATATTTTCTTTTCGAAAAAAATAGACAAAAAGAATAGATAAAATAGTCACAACTGCCACCGATAAGCTCACAAAATTCACATCACAACCGCAATGGCATCGACGTCGTTACCGCTATCAAAATTCTATTACTTTTTTGCGATCTCTTTTCGTTGTCATTTGCGTACAAGTCTTCTTTAGATGGGAAGTATCATATGATGAGGTGACTCTTGGTGAAACAATGCAATAGCAGAATACAAGACGTCAACCTAAATTATGGATCAAGCTTTTCCAAAGTTCCTTTATGAGATGCAGCAAAAACTTCAGGACTCTATCAAGGTTGATGTCTCTTTTCTTTTGTTTTCTTTTTCCCTTGGATGCAAGTCAATCTAAATTCTGATTTTGACAGTGATCTTCTGATCTTTGCAACAATTATGATACAGAAACTAAGTACGTCAGTGGTATAGTGGCGGTGGATGGCGGTGACAATGAGGTGTGTTTCTTCTCTAAAAATCTAATGTAGTATAATAGTATGTCTTCAAAAAACACTATCACATTCATAGCATATCTTTCTCCATTCATAATACGTCTATTTTTCACAGTACGTTATATACAATATTTAAATATAAGAAAATTAGAAGTTCAGAATATATCGAAAAACTACAATATGTCTGATTTTATCACAGTACGTTATATGCTATGTTTAAATATAAGAAAAACCAAAAGTTCGGAATACACCAAAAAACTAGGATACGTCTGCTTTTATCACAGTACGTCTTCTTCATTCTCATCATTGCTTCTTGTTTCACTTCATTTATTTTTTATTTTTTGATTGCAGTACGTGCTTGCATGGCGTTCTTCTCGATAAGGATCGACGATAAAGAAAAACGATAACGATTGTGAATGAGAATAACAACCTGTGGAAATCAGTATGTCGGTCTTTTGGGAATCATTACGTTAACCTCAACAATCAGTAGGTCATTGTATATCATGATGGCGGCGTCGACAATGATGACGATGTATCATGATGGTGGCGTCATCCTAGGAAAGTAAATATTGAATTTCAAAATAAATTTTTTTAGTAATTTGAATTTTGGATTTAATTTTTATATTTGAGGAAAGAGATCTTGTAATTGATTGTAATTGATTATGAATACTTGATGAGAATGAAATTATAATGGGATATTTTTATATAATTAAAATTACATGGGTTACTTATCAAGAATTCCCTTAATCATTTCGTCATATTGATCAAAATTTATCTCAATAAATCTTCAAATTAATTGGTTATATTTTTGTAGGATAGAGGGATATAATGTGAGTTAAAAACATTCACGTTTGATTTATGGTAATGATCACAATGTCTTTAAATGAATATTTGGTGGAATAAGAAACTCGCGCACATAAGTGAAACTAATACTCCCTCCGTTTCAAAGAGGTTGAAACATTATATAGTAATTATATTATTTATTAAGTATTTTGAGTATTATTTTTTTGATATTGAATGATATATTTTAAAAATTTTGTTGGTTTAAAATTATAATAGATAAATTATGTTATCTTTTATGTATCATGATAAATTTGAAAAAAAAATTATTATTTGATCGTTTCACGAACGACTCGTAATTCAATTTTTTTTTTACTTATATATATATACACGTATGATATAACTGATTTGAGATCAACAGAATATGACTCACAAGCCACGATTTTGGTTTAGAAATCTTTTCCTTTACTTTGCTGTTGTAGGCAGAAGCAATCGCGAAATACTCCTGACAAGGTACAACCAGGTTTGTGGCCATGAGTCGCCAATGAATATGGAGCACACACGTCAGCAAGCATTAATACTGAACTTTCAACTTTCGTTAATCAGATTTAGCTAAGTCAATTATCCAGAATCCAAACTGCGAGACGATTGGAGTCGTTTTTTTCTTTTTATTTCTATAATATAATATTATAATATTAGTTTTTTTTATAAATATTTAATTTTTCATTCATTCAAACCAACAGATTTCTTATATATATATATTTATATTTTTTACATATTAAAATTAATAAATCTTACTTTAATATATTCTATAATATTATAATATTTTTTAATTTTAATAATTATTTTATTTTATTTTATTTCAACTAAAATAAATTAATTTTTTAATATTTGTATTCTTTTGTATTTTATAAACTATCCTTAATCATAAAATATTTTTTTATATTATATTAATGATATAAAAAAATTAAAAAATATTATTTTGATTTCTCAAATATAAGATATAGAGAATCATATAGAAATAGAGATAATAATAAAATATTACGTGATCTATTTTTTGATATACTTTTCATATATAAAGATAAAGATCCACAGCTGCGGCTCATATCTAGTCAAAGATTCAAGTATTGTTGTACCGTTGTCACAAAATTGAATTATCAGCCACTATTTTTAGGTTCCAATTCCACGAATTACAACTTTTTTAGACTTCCAGTCACGAGTTCCAAGCACAATTTTCAAAACAATAATTATTTTTTTGTAATTTGACAAAAAACCAACTGCGACCAGCAATACACCAGAAGCAACACCAAAGCAAACACCGCCACCGCCGCCGCGCCGCAGATCGCAGGCATCTCTAACGCCACCGCAGAAATCTCTATCTCCGCTCATCCCTCCTCTTTGATCAATCGATCTTGTTGTTGATCGAATTTTCTCAATCAAGCGTGTACGTGGAGATGGAAACTGGTGGTGAAGCCGCGAGGTGGTGAATGAAGAGGAGGAGAAGCGGCGCCGGAAAATGAGAACGCTCTGTGATGTTTGCGAGAGCGCTGCGGCGAAGTTCTTTTGCGCCGCCGACGAGGCAGCGCTGTGTCCTGCCTGTGACGACAAGGTATCTTTTGAAACTGAAGTTGTGACGGTGGAATTCGGATCTTTGTTTTGGTTTCTGTTTCATTGTCTGAGATCGAGATGATGAATTTTTTGTGATAACTGATAGTAACTTGTTAGAAGATGCTGATGGGACTCGCGTGGCTGTATGTGTCGATCACTGATTTTAGTGAGAAACTGTGATTGATTCAATGTTAGGAATATGACTTCGTTGATTCTATTTCAGGAGTTGTATGATATCAGCGGATTGAAGGAGCTTGATCTGCGTCTTTTGTCGCAGAATGATGGGGAAAATTGGTGAAATATGAATGTGGATGTGAATGTGTAACGCCACGATAATTTATTAATAATAAGCACGTGACGTCACTGTCGCTACAGATCGAAGTCCATAACAAGACAAGTTCATAATAGGGTTTATTTACAGAACATAAGAAAAGACAATTATTACAATACTTCATAAACAGTCTTAGGACTCGAATACAACATGTTTTCCAAATATTACATATAATACAAAGGGGTCCCTGTCAAAGCAACTACTCAGAAGTCCCGTCTTCCTCACCTGAACCCGCACAAGAGACAATCAAGGAAAAGAAACAAGAAACCCGTGAGCTCAGTAGACCCCGGATACTATCATAGAGTTGATGTCACGTATTATAGCCCTGTCACCTGCCATAGCACGTCACAATCGGCAGTAAATTAAAACCCCTTTTTCCCTGTCATTGTTATTTCATTAGCCCGACTATTCTGTTAGCCCTTCTTTTATGTCCCTATCCTATCTTATCTTGTTCAGCTTTTTGAGTAATATTGTCCCCATCACTGACACACGTACTACGGTGATATTTACTTTTACTGTGAGACTTCATAACCGAAGAAAAGGTTAGCTGATTTCCGTTCTCCTTATTCATTTACGACCTTAGAATCCTCCGTGGTATCATTTCTCTCCCCCATGCGACTAAGAATGTCCTAAGAGCCTCCGTCCTTACCAATGCGACCATAATATCCTCCGGGGTATCATTTCTCTCCCCCCATGCGACCATGGAATGACCTAAGGGCCTCCGCCCTTACCAATGCGACCATAACATCCTCCGGAGTACCATTTCTCTCCCCCATGCGACCATGAACTCCTCCGGGGTACTATTTCTCTCCCCCCATGCGACCAAGAATGGTTTGGGATGGGTGGCCGGTGGTGGGGAGGTGGCTGTTGGAGGCTAAGGCGGTGACAGGGGAAGAGGAACGATGGGCGATGACAGCGGTGGGGGAAGGGGAATAGGGGGTG
>JAOVYX010017137.1:0-22899 GCA_035668315.1 Drosera spatulata | reverse complement strand
GGTTCCCAAAATTAACCCAAAACAACAATATTAGGATTGAACACCTGTAAAACCCTAGAGATCATACAAAACCCAAACACACAAAGACCCAGAATCAACCAATCATCAACACCATTCTAATGAGTGAATAATCACAATCCCAACAATGAAATGCTTCAACCCAATCTCACTTCAGTGCCCAAATCAGCCCCAAAAGATAGAATCTTTGATTCCATCAATGAAAAACACTAGAAATCAAGCACAACCCAGATACCAAAACACCCAAAACAGATCTGGGCATGAGTTGATTTCCACCGTTACTTGATCACCAAGCAAAGTAAAGTGGTTAGGTTCTTGTACTCTCCAATATCAGTTAAATGAGCTTGAATTCAAAGGGTCCCAAAGCAGTAAAGGCTCAACCTTTTGTGAAGTGGGAAAGGAATGAGAGTGTGTGATGATGATGAATCTAGGTGTGGAATTGGACAAGATAAGATGATGAATTGGTGGGGTTGCAATGGAACAGAACCAGTAGATTTTGGCCGAGTTTGTGGAGATTTTTGTGGAAATTTTGATAAAGTCCTTGTTGAGTGGGGCAAGGTACTGTGTTTGGACAGGAATTTGAGTGTGGTAACTAATTTCTGATAGCTTTTTAACCGTTAGAGGCCTTGTTGATATTGGGCATGATCTCCTACTGCTGTTGTAGAACAGCATGTTGAGAATAATATACCAATTGGTTTTAATTGCATATATAGATCTTATTTTATGTTATTTTATTTACTGTTAATTAATTTTATATAGATCTTATTTTATGTTATTTTATTTACTGTTAATTAATTTTGAGATGAAATTGTTGAGATTGTCGATTACTTCATGTTTACGACAGACGTGCACTATGCGAATTCAGTACGGGGGTTCCAGTGAAAACCGAAACGATATATCTAATATGATGTATTATCGTGGAAGACCGAAACGGTGAATCAAGTAGAGTACAAGATAGAGCGAAGCAGTGGTTCAATAAAAAGTACATTGCGCCCGAGTGCAGTAGTAGCCCACGCTCAGACGCGGCCTGATGCTCTTGACACTACTCCAGGAAAAATTGTATTACGTCAGGCATCGTCCTGCTCAAGTCCAAGCGCGTGTCTCAACAGATTGAGTCCATTTTTGGCTCTGATATGTTGTTTGTGGATCCATATAAAAACACCCATATTATTATTCTCCTTAATTGTGTTTAGGGTTTGAGTTGAGATCTAATACAATCTGAGACGCTCTGTAATCCAGTCTTTCTCACAGTGCTTTGCCATCACGATTTATGGTGGTGTGATTTGTGGGGTGTGTTCTTATTTTTATTGTCTCGATTTCATATCTTCAAAAATTCTTTCGAAAATCTTAAAAATTTCATATAATATCAAAGCTCTGTAGGTCCAACGGCTAACATTCACGTCATCCAAATATATTTAAATGCTTCAAATAAAAAAACATTTATGTAAAGAGATGTGTTGAGAATAGTTTAACTAAATCGGATACAACAAAAATGTACTCCCTCCATCCCACATATTTTACAGCATATATGTATTTTGTATTATTCTCTTCGCATGAATATAAATCTGATTTTCATATCAAATCACATCTGATCGTTCCGTAATATGTATTAGGTACATAACTTACACAGTGATTGATGTTTCACAATAAATATATATATATATTATAAATTTAGAGAGCCAATCCATGATATGTCATGATATGCCATCTCATGGTGTGCCATGGTATGTCATGTTATGATAGCTGGAGATGGCCTTAGAATTGATTATCTTGAGAGCATTCACTTTCTTGTCTTTCTTTGCAGGAATGGTCAATATATGTTCATGGATCATGCTCCAGATCCTTACGAAAAAGTTCTTACCACATCCTATGGTCAGTTATGCAAGAAGAATATTTGCCCAATTCATCTTCTTTTTCATGAGAATTGCACGCATCAACTTCAACATCTTCTGTGATTTGGACTTTGGCTTGTTACCTTGAGAACTGTACTTTCTTTACTGTGTTTGCGAGCAATTTGAACTTGAGAGGTAACCCTCATTGTTCATAATGGGTGATTCTGGTCTTCTTTCCCCAACGTCAGCAGCCTTGCTGCATGAACAGTTTCCTCATCAACTTCGGTATCGCCTTCCTTGGAGAGCTTAAGAGCCTGATCTAAGATTTCTGCATCAATTGTGTGGTCCATGTCTCCTATTTTGCTAGAAATCTTATTCCCATCATCATCCTCGGTGATATTTTTTTCGTCTACCCTTACGTTGTCCAGGAATTGCTGAACTGTCCCTAGAGAGATTAAATTATTGTATCCCAGAATTAACTCCATATCTGTAAACTTCAGTAGATTGACGACTTCCTTGATGTCGTCATCGTTCAGAATGAGAAAGTTGAAATCAACCACAAAACCTATTTGAAACTTGTCTTCAGATTATTCAGATTCAGAAAGGTTCTTGGATTTGATTGTCTTGGATATCATTTTAGAATTTTTGAAAGTTGAGAGTGTTTTGAAAGTTTGAGAGTTTGAGAATTTGAGAGTAAGAGAGAGAGAAAAAGAGAGAGAGAGAGATTTTATCGTAGTAGAGTAAGCGTAAAAAGTAAAAAAATTGACTTGCGTCCCTATTCATAGTAAAACAGAAACTTTTTCAATTGGGTGATAAAATGGTAGGGTGTGTATGTGGCTATGAACTGCTCCTTGAAAAACAACGCAGTAATTATGTGACTGTTCATTGTTAGGGCATCGTGCCTTACTGCAGTAAGGATAAGCTTCGCTGCAGTAGGGAAATCCCAAGCATTATTCTAATAAGGTATGAACCTTCTTGCGGTAGCCTAATACTTTGTTCACAAAATCGTTCATTCTAAGAGACTAATGACTTGTTTATTTAAATCTAACACCCCATCTCCTTTAATAAACTAAATTCGAAGTTGTCCAAAGTTTAGCACATGATCTCTTATGATCATAACCCTCCTGCACATGATCTCTTAGGGGATGATACCTTTTATCTATATATGTGTTCCTGTATTGAAATACAGAATTTTCAGACATTGCAATAATACAGTTCTCAACTCAATAGACAGAAGTTATAAGAAAGCTTAACTTATAGCCAAGAGGTTGTAACAGGGGCAAGTGTCCATGCTTTCTGCAGTGGCTGCAGTCGAGTTCAGAGTCTTTAGGCAGTGTCTCTGTTGCTACATCACCTTGACTTCTCTTGTGAGCTTTGAAAGAGAGGTGTGCTTTATACATAAAAGATAGACCGAATACAAATAAGCAATCTTTTGAGTGCTGTCATTTTTATCCTTTTCTCAACTTGGCATTCTTAAAATTCATATCAGTAACTTCTTTACAAGCTAAAACTAAGTAGAGTTCCTTTTCAAAAACTGTTAAACCAAGAAAGGTTGGCTCTGATTCCAATTAAAAGTCAGGGGATAACTTACTTTGAAACTAAAAAGGGGTGAATAGTCTCTTTTTTCGAACCTTTCTGTCAAACTCAAAAAAGTTAGTAAAACAGTAGAGTTGTTCTAAGATTACTGCAATAATACAGAATCTTACTGCAGTAACGTTGATTCCTTTTAGTTTACTGTTGATTGATGTTTATTAGTAGTAGGGTTAAATGTAATGAAAACAGTAAAGTAAAAACAAAAAGGTTTTTATACCGACTAGAGTATATAGCTAAAATACGGCTATATCCCTTGCTCCAATCTTTTCTTAATTATCAGTATGATAAATCAAGAGGATATCACGACGTGTGATTGTTTTAGGGTCACAATCAACTTGTCACTTTACAACAAGTAAATGACAATACAAACCGATTATAAGATCTTTTCTTCTCCTCAACAAGACTCAGAACAACCTTTTGAAATCGTTTGTCTAACACTAGTGCTATTCAACTCTGTTTTTAATACCTTGTTCAGACCTTCAGCTATCAACTTCTTTCTCAGCTCACTCGATGCCTTACTTGTAATACCCTAAGGAAATGCTTAAATGGTCTGATAGTACTACCTATACCAACAAGGTGCACCTTTCTTTTCGGTAGCCCATCACTTTAGAACTCCGTAGTTAAGCGTGCTTAATGTGGAGCAATGCAGGGATGGATGACCTCCTGGGAAGTTTCTCAGGGAGTGCGTGAGTGAGGCCAAAACGCACTAAAAGCACTAGTGTTGGTCTGTGAGACCAACTGTCAGCCTGACGAGCGGTTCTTGTTGACGATTCGGTGGCAAGGATTTGACCGGAGCGTTACATTATTGCACTTGTGTTTCTTTTCAGAGTAAAGGAGATTCAAACATCGTACTCAAAACTGGGCATTCCTACTGTATTTACATACAACTGTGCGAGTGAGGCCAAAACGCACTGAAAGGATTAGTATTGGACTACGGGACCAGTTGTCAGCCTGGCGAGCGGTTCTTGATGACGATCCGATAGCAAGGATTTGGCCGGGGCGTTACATTACTGCACTTGTGTTTCTTTTCAGAGTAAAATGAGATTCAAACATCCCACCCAAAACTTGAGCATTCCTACTGTATTTATAGACAACCCCAAAATTTTAACCACTGTTGAAGTTGTCCTTTCTTGAACATCACTTTCATGCAATCCTGAAATCATATTCACGGACCCGTAATCTCTGATGTTAATGCAAAGAAGTACGCTGACTCAATGTAAAAGAAACACAGTGAACTTTAACTTCTTCTGAACTCGTTTGTAGAACTCAACCTTGCTGTACTAATCTCACAGAGATAATTCAGGATCAATCAGCCTGAACCTTTCTATTGAACTCAGCCTTACTGCAGTAACCTTCTTCAATCAGAAATAATCCAGGATCAATCATTCCTTGTTGCAGAAGTTCAAATGTCCAACCCTTATTAGTCTCTTTACTCATGACCTCAATGCTGTCAGTCTTGCTGCATTCTTTTGAACCAGTCTTGCTGCGTTCCTCTCTGAAATAGCTTTCCTGCGCACCCATTACAATCTCATTTTTCAAGCAGATCGATCTCAGTATTGATACATATTGGGACATTTTAAGACTAAAATTTGTCTATCACTTAATTTTTATGCATGATGGATTTAACCCAACAATCTTCTTTGTTGATCGACGATGAAAAGAAGGGAAAGTTACCAAACAACGTGCCCTTGGTTTTGGGAATTTTTGAAATTGGATGTATTTGAGATTTTTTCTTCTTCTCAGGTTATGAGCTTTGGGAATATTTTTATAAACGATTTATGTTCGAGGTAATGTTTCATAATTGATTTCTACTGTTTCGAGAAGACTATTTTTATATGGGAAAAATATTTGTGTGACATGACACATATAAAATTAGGTATGACAAGGAGATATTTAGTTGATGATTTATTAAAGTTTGAATGAAAAAATGAAAAAAAATAAAAAAAATATCAATCAACTTAAAGTTGTGTGTGTCATGTCACATATTCTCTAGATCCATTTTATATGGTGTGGAAAGTTATCCCTTTCATTGCTTAATCAATCACTTAGTCCTATGATTAGGTCATTCATTTTAAGATGACTTAATCGTAGAAATAACTTAAAGGGCTTGTAAGTGTTCAAGATATAGAATTGACACTCATTATTTTCTATCCATTATAAACACATAATAATCATGGTTCTTTCTTTAAACTGTTCATTGAAAATTCAACAAAGAAGACTCATCTCACTCGTCAACAAATCCCGATATTATTTTACGAGTGTATTTTTACAAAATTTTTTATTTGACGTGATTAATTGGACGGTTGTCTCTCTTAATTTTTTGGATTTTTTTTCAAACTAGGTTTTTAAAAAAGAAAAATAGTGATATAGGATTAGACGAAAGTATATTATCAAAGGAAGAAGGCGCCGTGCGTGTTTCATGGAGGGAGACGTCTTCTAGAGACGTCGTGCTGTTATTTTGAGCTCCCGATTTCAATGTGGATAGTATTCTCAACATGCTCCTTCGCGTGAATGCCTCCTTTTGAGTTTAAAGTGCGGACATACATTTGGGTGACGTGGAGTGTTATGTCGTTGGGTCTTTTAAGCTCTGATATCATGTTAAATCTCCGATTTCATCTCAAAATCAATTGAGAATGAGAGAAATAGCTCAGGATCCATATATGCTATTATTTTGAGCTTCAAAATTCCAATGTTGATAATATTCTCAACACAAACCACGAACACAACCGCAATCATGCCCAAAATAATCAAGCGAAATCAATCAAACTACGGACCACCACGATCCGAAGAACAAGAGGTTACAGAGTTCTTCAATTTCGGTGAATTTTGTGCGACAGAGATTATTTCCTCAGCGGACTGTGGCGATCTTCGTTGAGAGATCTTAAAGAGTTTCAGTTTGATTCGATTTGGAATTTTATATGAACTCTCTTATTTGGAGTGAATTAGGATATATACTAGTACAAGTCCTAAACTTGATTTTAAAATATCATTATATTTTATAAATTTTTAATATTTTTAAGTAATTACAGGGTGATGATAAATCGCATACGTTGTCTAGGAAGGATTATACAGCCAATATTATTTAATCGTTCATTTGTAAGATGAACGACCAAGATGCAAAGAATTTTCGTTATTTTCGGGGTTTTTTTCCCGGAATTCGGGGTTCTTTTTTTCGGAAGGACCAATCCATTCAGGAAAAAGAACTCCGGAAGAACATTGTTTTTTTTATACATCCGGGATTCTTTTTCCCGGATGGACCGGTCCTTTCGGAAAAAGGAATCGCGGATGGCATTTTTTTTTTGGTATATCAGGGATAATTTATTTCGATATCCGGGATTCTTTTTATCGGATAGGAATGAGTTTGAATTTAATCCAACTGTTCATTTTTCAAATGGACGATCTTTATTGGGTGGTTAAGATTATGTAACCAACGTATACCATTTATCATCACCCTACATGTAAATGTTTTTATAAATATTTTTTAAATTTTATTGTTTAATTTATTGTTAAGTTTATAGTTGGGTAATATACTACTGAGGATATATATATATATATATATATATGATTATTATTATTTTTGATTTAAAGTGAAATGACAAATCCAAGATAATATTTTATCCCTCCAAGGCTAAGTGTGAGTCAAGGACAAAGTTGTCAGAAAAAATCTTGTGATGGAGAAACCTTGAAAAGATAAAATTTTGTCTTGTCATTATCAATTTTCGAATTAAATATATATATATATTATTTAAAATTATTAAAAAAAATATTAAATTTTATATTGATTCATAATAAAAAAAATATGATATTTTTTCTTATAATAAATACATTATCTAATTTTGAATTTAAAATTTTATTCTAATAATAAGATATACAATAGAAGTGGCTGTTATACGTATGATCTCGTCAAAAAGTAATCTTGGCCATAGGAACAGAGGTCCCCTCATAGTCTATTCAGACTCTGAGTCAAATCCCTGAGCAGACAAGCGGGTAATGGTGTAACTAGGTTGGGTTGAGCGGCTTTTTCCTTTGTTTTTTATTATATATATTTTTTTTATCATTTGTGATGACAATTTAAATTAAAAAAAATTATAAATTATTTTTATTTTTATTTTTTATATCTGTGAAACATATTAGGTTGAAGTACCCCTATATAATTTTAATTATATAAAAGTATCATGTTATAATTTTATTCTTAAAAAGTACCTCATAATCAATTATAACATCGTTTTTTCCAAATATAAAATTTCGGTTCCAAAATTCAAATTCATAAATAACCTAATATTATATCATATCTACTCTCTTAATAAATTTATCATCCATTACACAAGATATTGAGTTTCTTAAAAAAAATTCATTTTTTTAATCAAAAACGTATGCCTTATCGGGTAACTATCGTCGGACCTTACTCACGTCCTGCAATCATATATAAGAACTTCTCGTCGACGTACACCCCGTCGGATTCGCTCACGTACTGTAACTATAAACATAAGAATTCGTCTACATAGATCCCATCGGACTCGCTGATATATTGCAAAAAGCTTGAACATGATTCACCCGTTGGTGTAGTACAAGTCTTCTGTCTTCTTCGACACCATCCACCCGTTTGCATCATCCAATTTCGCATCTATTATGCCATGGATAGCTTTGGCAACAATGTGCTCGAGGTCTTGATTATTATGCACTCTCAGTTTCGCATCCAATGTGCCATGGATACCTTCAACAATGTGCTTGAGGAGTTGCTGATGTTCCTTAGCCCAGTCTTGATGACCCTGTGCTTCAGCCGGATTACAAGTTTATCAGTATGATCCATATTGAAGGTATCAACATGCGTCGATGCAACTCGATCGAACTCCTCCAAGTTACCAATCCGTATAGCCCAAGAATCCAACATCAAGAATAGAGATGCATTGCTAATCAATACAATGTCAAATTGCAGAGGGATGAAACTCACAGGATTTACTGAAGAAATTGATGATATATTGATCAATGAAGATAAAAAAAAAATAAAAATAAAAGATTTGATATCTGAAAAAACTAAAAAGAAAGATTTGAGTATTAAAAAGAAAACCTGATGTGAGATAACAAAAAAAAGGGATATCTTCTTCTCATTATTTTTGTTAGGTGATTCTTCCTATATTTAATTGAGATAGAGAGAGTAGTATTCTCTCTTTCAATCCTATATTCATATTTTATTTTATTTTTAAAACGATAAAAAGAAATAGTAACAAAAGCTGCTGATGGATCGTCGTAATATACAAGATTTCACTATTTTTTTAAATTCAAAACAAAAAAATAAAAAAAATTGAATTTGTCCTATTTTATTTTTTTCTTTTTCTTTTTTAAAATCCCAGTTTGAAAGTAAGTTCAACTTTTTTGTTATTGAAGGATTCGAAGGTATAGCAAAACCTTGTTGATTTTCGCTGATTCGTACAAGGACGACATCAAGGTGCCGTGTCGATCGTTAAACGACAACCAGGTGCCATGAATGTCCAAATTCCTCACCTTCGAATGTCCCATCAACCAAAAGAAAATGTCCAAGTTGCAATTCCACACTCAAAAGCCATCATTTTTTAACCAAATTTCATCTATCACAAACCCTTTTGCTTCAATCACCAACATACCCCTTTTAGCCCAGAAATCAACCGTGTTGTCGACACTTCTTATCTTGAGTTCTAATCAGTTTTCCCCAAAACCCACTAATTTCCATGCTTTTGTGCTATCTCTTGACTTTCCCTCGACGTCGAGTAAGGTTTGCTAAGTGATAAGTAATTCTTCGTTTTTTTAGGGTTCGATATTTTTTTTGAAATTACAACAAGAATATGACTACGGCATAATCGTGGTTCTTGAGAGGCTTGTACTCGAGTCGATATCTAGGTTGTTGTCTTTTTCCACTTGAATCACAGTTTCAAAGGAGACATGAATCCTAACTGATATGGAATTTTTTCGGGCACGATATCCCAATATGGGTTAAGTTGACCGGACATAGATGATTTCATTTAGGAGACTTATGCTTGAAACGTTGAAGAGGACTTCTGATGTGGTTCCTTGAAAACTCTTTTTATTGACGTGATATTGAAAAAGATCATTTTTCAATAAGGAAAAAGATCATTTATCATCAAAATAGAAAACGATCACGACAATTTCGGCCAAAGGGTGCACAAAGATGGCATTTTTTTTCTCGCCTTTACCTTCATTTTTCTAATGGACCCACATGAAGATGACTCGTATAGTATTGGCACCTTTGGTGGTAGATGCGTATTGTGAGGTTTCTTGTAAGTTCAAAAGTTTGTTTGTTCAAGCATTGAAGGTGTGAGTGATGAGTTTTTCACAAGCTTGTTGTAGGCAAAGCTTTTAGCTTATCAAAAAGGAAACACTTTCTCCTTTGTAGCTTTCTGTTTTCTTCCGTCGAATTTGCAAATAGTTGTAAAAACTTCCATTTGAATCTGTTTGATTTCAATGAATGTAATCGCGGCATCATCGCCGTGTTTGCGGATCAATTTCGGGTTCAAGGACAGGCATGTAGGAAGAGTTTTTGCTAGTTTAGGTGATGGTGAACCATATGTTTTGTCATCAAATTCAGTGAATGTGAATGGTGCCAATGCCAATGAGGCAAAGAGGAGAGTTGGATCATTGATAGGTGGAGGAAATGGGCATGTAACTCCTGTGATTGATCAGAAGAGGAATGATATAGGTGATGAGAAGCTGGAGGTATTGTGGGATGATGGGTTTGGAACAGCTAGTATGAAGGATTATCTCGATATCGCGAAAGAGATTATCAAGCCGGACGAAGGGCCGCCTAGGTGGTTTTGTCCGGTCGAATGTGGGCGGCCGTTCTGTGGCTCGCCTTTGCTTCTGTTTTTGCCTGGTAAACTTTGCTCAACCTTATAGTATTGACATTCTTGACCTTTTTTTTTTTTTTTCTTTCTTTTGGGTGCTGTGCTTGTTACCTTGATATGCCATATATGTAGTTAAATTGTCTGCAAGGGAATCATGAAAATCAGTCTTTGATTTGTTGGTCGTTTTTCTCCTTTAATGATAGATTCATGATTATCGAAGCTTCTGGCGTGATTGAGCTTGGAAGCGTTTTGCCATGTTTTGATTGAAAATTTGCTGAACACAGGGATGGATGGCACAGGGTTGGGTCTCATCATGCACCATAAATCTCTGGGAAGGTAATTAGAAGCCATTTCTTGCACTAACTGTTTTAATGATATGCCAATTTGCGGTCAAAGCAACATCCTGTTACTCGTCTACTCGCTTTTCTGATAAAACTACATGAAGCATCAACTTGAGAATATGATCTATGCTGATTATTTTGCACATTTTAACTTGAGTCCTAGTTGAAGCAGTTCAGCTATAACAGCAGGCAGCCTGTGACGGGTCATGTTATTGGAAAACGGCTTGATATGTGCGATGGCTATGCAGGGCATTTGAAGTTCGGTGCTTGCACATCCCTGTCAATGATAGGACGGCATTTGAAGGTCCTTCTCTTAGAAAACGATTCAATCAAAATCATGTACTTGTAGTTATCTTGCTTATTCAGTACATTTCACGGGCGCATTTTCGTCATATATTATTCATAATTGTTTGTGATTGAAGGGCTAGTAAAATTCGTTGACGAAACTGTTAAGAGCGAGCATGCTTCATCTCCAAATAGGCCGATATATTTGGTTGGGGATTCTTTTGGAGGATGCCTAGCGTTGGCCGTTGCTGCTCGCAATCCAACCGTTGACTTGGTTTTAGTATTAGCTAACCCAGGTTAGACACATATTTTGCCCATTGTATTGGTATTCAGGCTGTTACTGGTCACTAATTTGAAGCTAATGGTTCGGCATTATGGCTCTCTTTTAGCAACTTCATTGGAGAGATCGCCATTGCGACCGCTGTTTCCTTTTTTGGATGCTATTCCCGATGAAATTCATGCGGCAGTCCCATATGTTCTCAACTTCTTAGTGGGTAAATGGCTTGCTTTTCCAAAGTTCTTACTGGACATTCCTATATTTATAATCTTCGCTGTGTATTTTGAACCTTAAGCATAGAGAATGAGATAATATTGCCTCATGAGTTATACTAAATTTCAATTCTTAGCTTTAGCAATCATGCCAACGGGGCTGTGTGCTCCACAACTGTAAACTTGATAACATTGATATATCTCTCAGCTAACAAATTGGAGATTCCTTACAGATTTGTTTGTCTCAGTCATTTGTCGTCTTCCATCCAGGTGAACCTCTTAAAATGGCAATGGTAAATGTTGATCCGTTACCAAGTTCTAAGACACTTCAAAACTTGTCGGACAATCTCAGTGCTTTGCTACGACGACTCTCTGTAAGATGCTAAAAATATGTCAGGGTAGCTTTAGTAAGATGCTCTTTCAGGAGCTGAATTTGGTATTTAAACTTATTTATTTATCAGGTCCTAGGAGATATCCTTCCAAAGGATAACCTTATTTGGAAGTTAAAGTTGCTGAGAACAGCGGCTGCATATGCAAACTCTCGCCTTCATGCCGTTAAAGCTGAAGTGCTCGTGCTCGCCAGGTTCTTTTTTCTCTTATTTAATCTGTTCAGCATAACTTTGAACAGTGCTTCATTATCTTCAAACGAATGATTCGATTTCCTCCATTGTTTGTACAATGCACAGTTACTTTTTAATGTCTATGAATGATCAGTGACACATTTATTCTTTAGTGGAAAAGATAACTTGCTTCCGAGCGAAGATGAAGCAAGACGACTTTCTAGTCAGTTGGAGAATTGCACCTTCCGTGATTTCAAGGACAACGGGCATACGGTTTTACTAGTAAGCAGTGCTGACTTCTTTTGATTTCTCTATTTGATTGGTTATACTTTGTCCATCTGGTGCTCCTGTGTTCTTTGTTCGACAGCTACAACAGGGTCGCATAGTTTATTTTATTTGTTCGGACGACAAAGTCAGGTAACGTGTGCTTATGGTGGTGCAGGAAGATGGCTTTAGTCTACTCAGCATCATCAGGGGCACTCGGAAATATCGTCGCTCTCAGAAGGTGGATTATGTCTCAGATTACCTCCCGCCTAGTTTGTCAGAATACAAGCAAATTTATGAACGAACTTATGGGTATGCCAACTTTTAATTAGAAGAATCCCATTGATAGTCCTCTGGTTTTTCTTACTCAGTGCAAGAGACTCCCGCTTAGAGTTCCGACCTCTTGCAATCATTCTCATGTTACTTTAGCTCCTTTGATATGGCTGCGTAATTACAGCTTCTTCCCGATGGTTGCAAGCCCGGTGATGTTCTCAACCCAAGAAGACGGTAAAATAATAAAAGGTCTCGATGGAGTTCCAACCGAAGGTCCAGTATTGTATGTCGGTTATCATATGTTGATGGGCATGGAACTTCCCAGCATGTATGGAGAATTCTTGAGGCAGAAGAAAATCATTCTTCGAGGGATAGCACATCCAGAGCTGTTCTCTCCTGCGAATGGACTTGTAGGAACAAACTTTTCATTTTTTGACTACGCAGTTCTATTTGGCGCTGTACCTGTGTCAGCAAAGTACATGTTCAAGTTACTCGCGAATAAATCGCATGTCCTCTTGTACCCTGGTGGAGCACGTGAAGCTCTTCATCGCAAGGTTTGCTGCATTTCTTAATGAGCTCATAATGGTGTAAATGATTCATATTTTTGTTTGACTCATGATTCTATCGACTATTTCCAGGGGGAGGAATACAAGTTACATTGGCCGCAGCAACAAGAATTTGTCAGAATGGCAGCCCGTTTTGGAGCCACTATAGTGCCATTTGGAGCCGTTGGAGAGGACGACCTGTTCGAAGTAAGTGCAACTTTTATCTTCATATTGACTTTAGATTGGAAGATTGATACATCCATAGCAAGTTTGTAACATATTGATTTGAGATGACACTGGAGGAGTTCGAATGTAAGCTTGTTTTTACATTGATTTCTACGCTATACAGTTGGTTCTTGACTATGACGACCAGATGAAAATTCCCATCTATAGCGACTTTCTTAGGCAATGGATCGAAGAAAGAACAACAGTGAGGTAAAATTGCTCGCCAATCATCTGTTTTATTTGATGCCTGACGAGATCACCTCGAGCTAATAGTGAAGCGTTATGATGATCACAGGGAAACAACAGATGTGGCCAACCAAGACATCTTTATTCCAGGAGTCGTGCCTAAGGTTCCTGGTCGTTTCTACTTCTTATTTGGGAAGCCGATCGAGACGAAAGGTAAAGAGGAGGTTCTGAAGGATAAGCAGAAAGCAAACGAGATGTATCTGTATGTAAAATCTGAAGTTGAATCATGTCTAGCTTACTTGATCAAGAAAAGAGAACAAGACCCTTACAGGAATATTGTCGACCGGACCGCTTACCGGACATTTAATGCTCCTCCACAGGATGTTCCTGCATTTCCCCTTTAAAGGGCTACCTGTAAAGCACATTGCGTTGTATTTGCCATATGATACTAAACATAGTTACAGTGTCCGACGATTAGAGTTATCGAAAAATGCTTTGTAATGTCGATCTTAAAGGGTCTATTGTACAAACATTCATAACGAGATTTTAACATGATATATTTTAGGGCGATGATTCACGGCTAACGTTGACTGTGAGAGACTAACTAGTCAACATTTACGAACCGTCCATCTTAAAAATGGACGGTTCGATTAAAACCAAAATCTCATCCTTCCGCTATTGCTTCCTCCGTTCTTTTCAGAAAAAGGGTGAGATTTTGATTTTAATCAAACCGTCCACTTTTAAGATAAACGATCCATAAACATTGACTAGTTAATCTCTCACCTTCAAGGTTAACTGTGGATCATTTCCCCATATCTTAATACAATAAGTTTGTGTACTGATACCCTGCTAATCCTCCTCCTTATTTCTTTTTTCTTTTTTTTTTGGGGGTCAAAAAGCTAATCCATTTTTTTACGTCCATATAAAACATTAGTTTCCATCTAAAACATGAGTTTCGGAGCGAATCAACGTCCATGATCAACTTCTCTATTGAAATGAATCGAGAGAGACACTTCATGATCTAGTTTTCAAGGACAATAAACTCCCCAATGTATTCATAGTTTCGCATTTTCAGCATCTATGGATATATCGCATATATTGATATTGCGAGAATAATATTCAGCACAGACACCAGACGATAAAAGATCCCATCATGGTGAATACATATGATATCAGCAGCTAGTCGGAGGAGAAATTAAAACACAGGAAAGAACTTATTTGTACATTCAACCGAAAACATGTACATCCATATGCATCAGCATGGAAAATAGAAACAGACCATTATAGATTACAATTCCACTGACATGTAAAGCAATTACATTTGATCAGCTCGTAGAATCAAAATCATCGTCGTCGAGTCACTGTACAAAAATCGCCACTAAACCATCCTTGGGATGCAGCAGCAGTATATCACTCGCTTCATGATATCGAACCTCAAGTATTCACCTTTTTAAGTCCTACATCTTACCGTGTTTTCTTTTCTTGGGTTGCTATGGGCTTTTCCTAACAAATCTACAAGAAGATATAAGTGAACAGTAAATTATTCACACTTGGAGAAGTTCAGGGCGTAGAATTTACAGAGATCTCTTGCGGGATGTGTGAGCTTTGCTGGTCAATTATGCTCGACGGAACAACAAGATGCTGTAGGGACTTGAGAGCTACACATAGCTCCGCAAATGAAGGACGCTTATTTGGTTCCCTGCAAAAACAAATAGAGCAAAATTTATTTTCTCAAGCATGAAAACACTTGCATCAACGGAACTGGGATTAAAACAGGTTGACCAGATGATGAATCAGTGTTGAATCAGTTATTAATTAGCCATATTGGATAAATTGACCACAAATTATTGGACGACTAAAGAGATGCAGCTGATTCAGAAAAAAACTTAAGCTGCATGGAGAGGATTACAAGCGTAAAACTTACATCTGCCAACATTCTGAGATTAATCGTGCAACCAGCGGATCAACTTCCTTCGGGATCTCAAGACGTCGATTTTGGAATCCCACGGCCCCAACAACTTGCATAGGGTTCATTTCACTCCAAGGCAGTCTCAGTGTGGCAAGTTCCCATAAGATCACTCCAAAGCTATAAACATCACATCTGCACATCCCGCGTGGGATAAATCTAGATCATTTTCCTTTTCTATAGTGAAAAAATGTACCACATTTGCTAGAAATAGACAGTATATTGCTCTATCTTGCACGCTACTTTTGGGAACGGTCATTGATTCATGGGTTCAGGTTATTTATCCTGACATTATCCGAAGCCTTGTGGATGATTAACTGATGAGAAATTTCCAAGAGTCTAGTTTGAGAACTTGCATACTGTGTGAAACAATGAAATATCTGACAACTAATAGAAACAAGTGAAAGTCCAATCATCAACTCACTTTTCGTTTGATGGTTCATTCCGAAGTACTTCAGGAGCCATCCACTCAGGCTAATATCACGACAGTAAAATCACTTTAGAACATGATGCTAAAGATAACTTGGACTGAGAATAAATTTGACAAAAGAGATTATAACTGACCGTTCCGGCAGTTGATTTGGATGACAGAAAGGTATTATGTTTCAGCCTTGACAACCCAAAATCACAAACCTGCATTGCGAGCATTTCATTGGTTGGGGAGTTCACAAAGGCAAAAGCAACGTGCCTAGACCATAAGTGACTGACAAGCAAGGTAGCCAATAACCACCTACAGATTCTCAAACGCATACAATCCCGCAATTCCAACGTGGAAGGCATGCATTAAAATGCAGTGCCTTCCGGTTAGGGAAAACTTTCCTACCCTGTCAATAAATGCTACTCACTCCGTCCCAATAAATCGCAACATTTTTCTTTTTGGGATATCCCACAAAAATTACAACATTACCTTATTTAAAAATTTTTTACCTACAAAATACCAAAACACCCCTTACTTAGTATTTTATATCAAGTCAACTCATCCCATTAGTTCCTTCATCCTTTTTCTTTTTCTCAATCCTCTCACTTACACAAGTCAAAGGGCAAATTAACCTTTATACCAAAAATCAACACACACAATATCTTGCCGGGACAACCGGTTGTAATTTATATGGGACGGAGAGAGTAAATTCTAGAAGCCTAAAGGCTGGATGGTGCAGAGTTACAACAGCAACAGCCACAAGAAGTTCAGGTTGTGAAAGGAATGAGGGAACAGAGGCATCTCTTTGCGCATTCTATTTAGAGTTACAACAAAACCAAATGCAAAATCAAAGCATAACAGACATGCACCACACCTTGACATTCCAGTTGTCGTCCACAAGCAAATTGGGTGACTTCAAATCCCGATGCACAATCGTCGGTGTGCTTGTATGCAAGCAATTCATACCCCTTGCCTATATAAGCACAAAGGTTTTACATTTAAGCCATGCCTAGAAAGTGATGTGAAGCACAAAGCGCAGCCAAATATTAAGTACCACATCAAGCGCCATTTTTATCCGGCGCTTCTCATCAATGTGACAGTTAGGACGATGAATAATCCGGTACAAGCTTCCTCTACAAAACAAACAAAATACAAGTTATAACTCTTCTGTTAAGTGAAAAGGCCATTAATCAATATACCCAGGGCTAGATGATGATAAAAATTTTAACATACTTAAGATATTAATATTACTCAAGGTCCGAGTAGGGGTGTAACGCTTCATCCATCTTTTCAACCTTTAATCACAGGTTCAGTAAGCTATACAAGGACTGAAAATCAAAAACCAAAACAACTTCTCTTTTCTACTAAGTAGGCTAAATGAGCTAAGTTTGCAAGTGAAGGATATACTTGTTCACCACCAAACACTTGGCAAAAATTCAAACCGACAGAGTTCTTGAATGAAACAGAATTTCAACTGGAAAACACATAATGTTCTCCTTTCCCTAGATACAACTCCACATTGCCACTTTCCATGGCATCACTTTTTCCTCATGTTGCCCCATGTAAGATGATGCCAAGGCGTTGTTAGGTAACGCCGCTTAAAACTTTGAAAATAAAAATCAGTTCAAAAAGAAAAACCAACAACAAAAACCAAAAACACTTTACAATATTTATTTATTTTTATTTTTGCAAAGAGAATCTTGAATATTGCACTTATACGATTTAGAAAAAAAAAACTGAAAACCATTTATTTCTGTTTTTTGCTTGCGTTTCATTCATTTGAATAACAAAAATTAGTAACAAACAGTTTTATTTCATCAGGCAATGAAAAAGAAAGAAAGAAAGACACGGAATCATTACCAAACAAACCTTTAAATATCACTAAATCTTAACCAATTGTCGACGCACAAAAGTTAACTGAGGGAAATACCAGCAGATAGAACATGATTTCTAAAATATCAAAAACCTGCACCTGAAGTTCTTTAGTTGACTCAAGTTTTCAAGTAAAACAACATATATCATGTTCTGAAATATTTCCTAATTCTCAACGGAGCTTCTAGAACAACAGGCGACTTCCCCTACTTCTTGTGCAATATCAACATACATACACAAACACATGCACACTGAAACACAGAAAAAGAGGAAAAACACCCTTCTGCTAAGCATTGATTTCCCTATCTACAAAAACCAGGCCACTTTAGATGAACCCTTGATACATTTCAGTACGAACAGCTTTTCTCATATAATCAAGAGAGCTACTGTGTAATAAAAGGTGTACCTTGGAAGATACTCAGAAACGATGGAGAGATTTGGAGGACGAGTAACAGCACCCACAAACAAAACAACATTTGGATGACGCAATCTACGCATAATCCGGACCTGTAGAGAAAAACAGAAAATCAACCATAAGTCTCAAGTAACTAACGGAAGAGAAGAAAATTTCCTGCAATGAACACAGCCTAATCACAACCCCTCAACCATTCCATTATCTCTGCTAGTTTTAGAACAATAAGCAAGGATAAAAAAAGGCATCAGTAATAGCATTTTATTTTTATGAAAGAAAGAATAAAAAAATTTCTCCAAGGGATCAGCCAAACCAATCTATCCACAGCCTTCTACTGTAGAAATATAAATAGGACACAGAAGAACAGCCCAAATATGTTCGATTGAAATGGAGGGCACTTGGAGCCATATCTGAGGCAGGCAGAGTCAAGACAGACTAAAAGCTCTTCAAATCCAATGAATGGTCATGAAATCAGATTACTTGGCTGCATGAGTTTTGCAGCCCAGGCCAAAGTTAAAAGACACTGGTATGGGCTTGACTAGGTTTTAAACAGCCAGACATTGTTTTAGCACTAATACCGATCATGAGAATGTTGTAGAATGAAACTTTTTAAGCTTGCCGCTTTTCTGACCAAAAGGGAAACATATTGAAGCTTACTTCTCTTCTGAATTCAGCCAAGGCAGCTCCTGAAAAATCTTGGTCTAAGAATTTTTTGACAGCCACCTCCTGCATCAGAATAACAAGAAAAAAGGGGGGATAATTGAAGGCGCAAGTCTATAGTTGCTGCATGTCACAGTTGATGCAAGGAAAGATATCTAAAATTCAAAGAACTTTTCAAAGCAGTATAAGGGTAGGCCTAACTCAGCAATTTTTCTCTCAGCAAGAATATTGAACAAAGTACAATTACATGCCACTATAAGTTTACAAGCAGAACAGCTGACCTTGCCAGACTGACTTGCACGGGAAACTTGTAATAAAAATAATCAGTCACTATATAGTCTGAATAAGCAGTTATAAGTTTTCATAGAACTTACAGTGCCATTCCAGTCAGCACGATAGACCTCTCCATAAGAACCTGGTTCGATATTAGAAATTCATCAGACCTACTAAAATAGGATCCGATATGGTAGAAACTGAGAGATAAATTGACCCTATATTGACCTTAGAATACTATAATGAATCTAAACGGCAAGATTCACCTCAGAAACATTAATCTTGATCATGCTCGAGCATAATCCAAATTAGCTTCCTAATATAGAAAGCAACATGAGGAAGCGAAGTAGTACCTAATCCAATCCTTTCACCAATAACAAGATCTTCCCAAGGAATCTCACATTCACCCACATCATCTATGACTGGTTCAGCTTTATTTGCACTAGCATAGCTAGATGAGGTAGGATTTCTAGAGTCATCCAGTAGTGAAGGAGAGGACAATGATACATCCATCTGGCCTGGTTTCACTTCGGTATGAGTTCCAATATGATTGGAAGTTATTTTATCAACTTGACTCGACCCCCTTGCTGTAGATGGAGAAGAACCTAACACATTTCCAGCAACCTTATCCCTACCGGCAACAGATGATACTCCTGATGACATAGATATATTGGGATATCCATTTTCTGGCATCGAGGAGCTGGAAGACGTTTGGTAATCATTATCCACAACATTGTTCAGAGGAAATAAACCATCAAAAAAATACTGTTCCTTTTTCCCAGGGAGCTCGTTTAAAACATTATTCTTTCTTGCGACTGGCAAGGGAGGTCGACTAGAGGTCACAACATTTCTGCGCCTCTCCACCTCATCAGCTTTATTCTCCTTTGGTTTGTTCCGTACAGAAGTTCTTCCAGCACCAGGTATCAGAAATGGGTTGAGATCAGCAAACAGGTTTTTCGGGTCATCAGGATTAGTTTGACTTTGTGGCACTACATTTAAGTTCATCCTGAAACCATCACCAACTGCAAGCCCCCCACGATTTCCTTTATACAGAGAGGCACCAACTGCTGATGTAGAAGGGACATCAAGTGGATTAAAAGTTGACCTATTGAAGACTCTTGAAGGTCCTGCTCCAGAGTCAATTGTTATAACTGGCATTGACGGGCCGAACTGTGTCGTTTCACTACCAAAATGCAAACCGTCCTCAACGGTGGAGTCACTACTAGTCCATGAAAGTGCAACTTCAGAATCCTTTGTGGACTTTGTAGAGGGGGCCTTAATCACATTCTGATCAAAAGATTTAGCATAAGATTCCTTAAAGCTCGATGGCTCTACAGGTATAAGTGTCCCAGGGGCCGCCATGAGGTCAACCAATGATTCCCTGCATTGAAAGTAAGTAATATAGTATGCGATAAAGTCTGGAAACGACCATATTTGATGCACTTCTTGAGTAACAAACTCCATGAAAAGCTTAAACTTATAGTTGAAGCCTGAAACCAAGGAAAATTAACAGCATTATATCATGCCCTCTCATGTGAATGACCCTTTATGGCTCGAAGCGGGAGAAAGGAATACCCCTTCATACCAAATGCTAAATATGAGGATTGCAGCTTTGTAGTTCTTTAAGGCGACTGCATCCTAAATTTTGAAAGGTAGAATGCTTTCAAAGCCAAAGTTTTACCTTTCATTCAGCTTAATTATGATGACTGCATCCTCCTCAACACCAGTATAATGGCTTCCTTTAACAAGTCTACACTGTATCCCAACAATTTCAGCTAACACCTGCTTGACACAGAAAGATATTAAGCATCTAAAACCCCATGTAAAAACGATCATTAATTTTAACCTTATCCTACAAAGAATAACATACCACTTCCACATGGTCATATTCACAGAAGAGCATCTCAGGAGATGGGTGTATGCATTTGAAAAAATTTGGCAGGCACTTTCCATATATTTTATAATCTAAATTTCCATTCGCATATTATAATCTCACGTAAACTTAAGGAAGGAAAAAAAGAAGGTATGTCTCAGGTTTGGAAAAAGAAAGGGTGGAAGTTTGCCAATAAGTGGCAACAAACAAGAACAGATGTCAAACATCCCAAAAAAAGGAAAAAAAAAAAACTACATTTGCACTGGCAAGGAATCTGATTTCTAAAGCTATGAAACCAAAGTGATTATTTTACCAAACAGTATGTGGATTTCTCTATTTCTGGACAACAGAATTCGGCTTAACTGCCAAAGCAGAAAGGATACTCATAAAGAAAAGTGGAACATCACCAGATATGCTTAGAGATTAGACTTCTTCCCTCAAGCGAGGGACAGATGTCAAAAACCCTTTGCAAAAGAAACGAAAGCAAGAATGTGCTGATATGGTAAAATCCTTTCCCTGATCTGATGGGCAATTACAACTATAGCCCATCACAACTATAGGTAGCCTGAGCTTGAGAAGTGACAAAATGTGACCTGGCAGTCTAATTGGTCACTGGTTTATGACACCTGGAGAACGCAAACACAAATTCCATCTGGAGATAATTATGCAATAGCCCCACACAGGTCATCAAATGATCACTGTCACTAATCCCAAGAGTTTGACCCCCAAAAGAAAGATACATCCTATACTACATTCTTGAACCCAAAGCACCATGTTTTAAAAGCCATTGATTAGAAATAAGTCTGATTGATATGCACAACAAAACCACCCTCGAATTCCACTGGCAAGCAAGTAAAGAGACAAACATCAATGGCTGTCTAATGTTGCCAACCTTAAAAAGCAAAGCACGATGACGGGACAAACCAATCTTCAAAGAGCCGACTGGAAACACACACGTATGAAGAGATGTCCTCAACTCGGCGCTTCTTTCTGTCCACCTAGACAACATAACATGTGCATCTCTCACTGGCCCACCTAAGTGGTCAGTTACAAGCTCAGCCAATCTCTGGACCAAAACATCAACCTCAGCAACACCACAGTCCAAAGCGATACATTGCGCGACCTGCTCCAACTCTTGAAGCACAGGATCGATCGTTCTATTCACTATTACAGCTTCAAAGCCCGAATCACCTGTACTCGTCTCTAGTT
The DNA here is from genome assembly GCA_035668315.1 of Drosera spatulata. NCBI lineage: Eukaryota > Viridiplantae > Streptophyta > Magnoliopsida > Caryophyllales > Droseraceae > Drosera > Drosera spatulata. Next base: position 769 of record JAOVYX010017137.1, on the reverse strand, counting down.
CGGCAAGGGATGGCATCTTGCCTTGAATAGCAGGATCCATACCAAGGCCAAACACATCATAGAAACCATCAACCACTCTCTCAGTGTAATCAAGAACATTATACTCCTGTTAGACAACAATCAACATTTGAAAAAATATATCAGAGCTGACACCACAATAATCGAATGACAATGGATAATTTAGACGGGCAAAAATTCCATCAACTTTCTAACTAAATGCCACTGGTAATAGAACATTCAACAATCAACTAAGTAAAAATATATTTGATGTTCTAGAAATCTCACCAAACCACTTCCCATGAAAATGCACCAAACTAAAAGTTACTCGGCACTAACCTAGAAGTCAACATACATTTCACAAAACTAAAAAAGCACTTACCTTAATTCAAACTATTCTATCACAAGTTAACCTAAAAAGTCTCTGACTACTAGTCGACTGCAAATAACAACATAGTTACCACGAACACAGCGGTAGAAGAGTTCCTACATTAGAAACACTCTGTGTTAAATAACCTATACAAGACTTCTCATTGCAAATCACACTATTGTGATCATAACCCCGTATCTAAGATTCAGCACATTGTCATTCACAACAGATCGAGATCGGGAGGTCTATACTATCCGATTTCTAATAACATCATCACAAACACAACATTGCAGGATCAACCAAACCCTAACGCCAAACAAACCACACAACAGTATCATCGTCAACGCACCCAATACCGCCTCGACAACGCCTCCCCGCTCACAACCCCCACCCCTACTCCCC
>JAOVYX010017136.1:0-22901 GCA_035668315.1 Drosera spatulata | reverse complement strand
ATAGATAGGATACGAAATGAAATTATCAGACAGAAAGTGGGTGTGGCTCCAATAGAAGATAAGATGAGGGAGTCACGTCTAAGTTGCTATGGTCATGTGAAACGCAGACCAGTCACAGTTTCTGTTAGGAGATGTGAAGCTTGGACGCTAGCATATGTCAAGAGAGGACGAGGGAGACCTAAAAAGACAATGAGAGAAACCTAGAAGTATGATATGCCCTATCATAATCTTACACAAGATGATGTACATGACAGATTGGAATGACGCCGTCGTATTCATATAGCCGACCCCACTTGATCGAATAAAGGCTTGATTTGTTTTTTATTAGGGCATATAACTATGGGGAAGCCAAATTTTAAAAGTAAACCTATCAGGAAATCCACCTCAGCTCAGGTTTTTTCCCCTCGGAATAGGAATGCAACCATTTTAGAGTAGATTACTTTTTCCATGGATGAAAATGATTATCCGGCACCTAGTACAGTTTTTTGGCATCAATATCACTGATTCATTATCTGTCAAGCATGATGCAACATTTCATACTTCAACTATGTTAACCAGCTCAAAATCATGATGGTCACAAAACATACAAAGCATTTCATATTTCAAGAAAAGCAACATTTTAATGCTTGATGACAGACATTAACAGTCAAGGGCAAGCAATCTATCACCTCATCAGCAAGAATCTTGGAGCAATTGATGCAAACACACCGCATAACAGTAAGCACCGTCTTCAAAAACCCAATATGAAACATCGGTTTCGCCAGCTCAAGGTGCCCGAAATGTCCAGGACACTCCGCCATATTCGCAGTGCACGTTTCGCACTTCATTTTACGATCAATAGTCCCAAGCCTCGGGTCACTCAATCCCCCCATCTTCGGCTTCCCTCTTTCCGTCGTCTCCCCATGCTCAATTTGCACCACGGACATTTGCCTCTGCCAAACCCATAATCAGTAACCCAAAAAAAAAAACCCTTAAAAATCAAAACCCAACCTCAATCCCAAAATCAAGCTCCCGAACACCAAAATCGACACCAATTATAACCCACAAATCACCTAAACCATATATCAAGACACTGACTTTATCAAAAATTGAGCTCACACCCTAGAAAACAAAAAACGCAACCCCATTTCCACTAAAATCAAGCTCCCAAATCCGAAAATCGACACCAATCACCATTCCCAATTCCCCATCAAACCCCATCAAGACATTGATTTTATCAAAAATTAAGCTCACACTAACCCTAAAACAGTACAACCCCAACCCAATCCCACCAAAATCAAGCTCCCGAACCCGAAATCGACAGCAATCACCACTCCCAAATCCCCTTATACGCCATCAAGACACTTCATCCAAAATTGAGCTCACACTAACCCTGGAAATCCACAATCTCACACCCCGCATAAAAAAAACATCCCCAAAATCAGCATAATTCCTCAAAATCGAATCAAATTCACAGAATCCAATCAATCTCAATAAGTAGGGCTTGAGGGGAAATTACGATTTCATCGGGGCTGAGAATCCCGAACTGCACCATGTGCACCTTCGCCACCTCGGCCGGCGAAAACGGGAACCTCGTGTCCATGTTGCTTCGATCAAAATCAAAAAGCTCAACGATTTGGGATCAAAATTAGGGTTTAATGAGTTGAAATTTCCCCCAGTTTTTGCTGCCCTGTTCTGTTTTGATTGCTTTCTGTGTTTTGGGCTTTGTGAATTTTAGGGTATTTTTATGGGTTTTGATTTGGGGATTTGTGGAGGATTGGCGGCGGCGATTGGAGTCGGCGAACAGCAGACAAATGATGTTCTTGAGTTCTGCTCGTAAGGTGTACAGTATCTTTTTTCATCCATATTTCTTCTAAAACTTGGCAGTATAATTATATCTTATGAAATATATTTATAACAGTACAATTTTGTTTTATTTCAAATCATTTATTTTATTTTATTTTTATTTTTGGTTATTTAATTTTCGAGTTAATATGATTCTTGATTAGTTTGAAAAAATAAATAAAATAAAAATATTATGTTTTGCTTTTAAATCCATAACTTAAATAAAATAAAATAAAATAATAATTTAAATCTTAATAATTGTTGTATTAATACATATATTTCGAAAATCATTTTTAAGAAAGTCATGAATCGTTGTTTTTGGGAGAAAATGGTATGTTTAACTTGAATTTTTTTTTTTTTGTTTATTTTTTTGAAACATATGTTTGATTAAGTTTTAGATATGAATTGGTGTGATCATAGAAATAATAGTCCGATAGTTACATGTTTGATAATAACATTAGAAAATGATTAGAACTTGGAAAAATGCACGTGAGAATCGAAACAATGGTTCAAATGCCCATTATTATCATTTACTTCACCCATGTCTCAAAATAGGCCATCACACATGCTTTATAGGAGTAGTAGCTTATGCTTGGAGAAAAAAGTTGTTACAACCATTACATTCGATTGGTTGTAATAAGTAGTGATCTAAGCATTATTGAGCTGCGTTATCAACTCAAAATACTTCTATTGTATTTCAAAACAAGTTATCACAAAAAAAAAATACAAAAAATTCTCATAAGATATATTTTTATAAAATAATTCTCAATTCATACGATCCGGTAAAATATTTCTCATGAAACAAGTAACTCTGATCTCCCTCCTCAAACTTTTTTAATCTTCGTATCGTACCGTTATCGTCACCATGCCTCCAACATCACCACATCACTCATCGTCGACCATCAAGTCAGACTTTATCGGAAACCACGTCAATAACTCTTTTCATTTCTCTTCTCTTCTCTCGCAGCTCTTTTGTTTTCGCTTTCACTCTTCTTTTATTCAAATCTAGATCTACTTTGTTGGAAGAAAATGAAAATGATGCAATCATGTGATTTGTTTGAAAAAATGATTTCAAAAAATATGGATTTGATTTTGTATCTTAGGATTTTGTTTTCGTCATGATTTGTTTTTATAGGAATTTTTTTGAGAAAATTGAACTGACGCATTGTTTCATTTGTATTGACGTACTGTTTGATACGCATTGTTTCAAACAGTGCGTCAATACAATAAAATAATACGTCAGTTTAATTATTATTTTTAACAAAAAATCATGTTTTTTTTCAATATTATGGATATCATGTTATAAATTTTTGTTTACGCATTAGTATAATTTTTTTTTTCAAAAAGAAAAAAACAACAAACGCATTGTTTGTTAATACTGATACACTGTTTGAATGCAACAGTACGCTTGTGTTAACAAACAATGCACCTGAGTTTTTTGATCATGTAAACAAATCGAAGCATGCATTGATGTATAAATCATCAGAATTCAGCGTTTTTACAAAAATTTGAAGAACAAAACACTATTTTATAAAATTTATCCGTTTCGTTTGGTTTTATTATTGAAATCAACGCGTCTATTGAATTTGTTGATGTGAATCGAAGTTGAGCTGTGCATTGGATTCGATAGTGGATTTAAGTTGGTTTTGGTTTTTTGATTTGGAATCCGAATGGGTTCTATCAGTGCGTCTTGATTGTTTGTCGTGAATTCGGATTGTTAGCGGTGGGTTTGGACGATTTTGATTTGGGATAACGAAAAATTGTACTGGATTTTTTCGATTTGTACCTGTTGAGAATTATTTTATATTTTTTTATTTATTGGGATTTTCCCCAGAAATTATACAACTGATGTTTTGAGAGCTATTTATAACTATGATAGTTATATTCTCATTGACAACAACTTATATAATTTGTCAGGTACATGTTCTAACGCTTTGTCTATGAGTTTGAAGAGAAAAGACGAGAAGAAGTAATGGAATACAAAATAATAGAAAAGAATAGAAAGTTGATATTTTTTTTCCTTCATGCTTGTGAGTTTCGAAAAGAAAAAGAATCAATGATTTCCTTTGGTTTGCTCGTGAATTGAAAAAAAAAAGAAGAGAAAGTATTATTTAGAATGAAAATGATAATTTTATCATGTAATTTATTGTATGTATTAAATGTTTGATAAAAAATAAAAGAAAAAACCTTTTTTTTTTATCAATTTTTTTTTCTTTCCTGACCTTCTCACTTTTGAGAAGAAGATTAAAAAAAAAAAAAGGATTTTATTTTATTTTCTTTTCTTCCTTCCAAAAACTACAAGCAAGTCATGTGAGAAAAATTTTCTTGCTGTCTCTCTATTTTTTTTATTGACATGTCTCAATTTATTTATAATTTTTATTATATTTTTTTAATTTTAATAATATTTTCATATTAAAAATATTAAAACAATCATCATCGTTATAATATATCCATTTTTTCATCTTATAATTAAATTTCATCATCATTAATAGATATTTTTTTTCCATAAAATTTTATAAAATTATATATTCATATAAAATTATATATCATATTAAAATATTTTACCAAAATTGAAACGAAGAAGTACAATTTACATCATGATAAAATCTCATAGGACTACATAATTAATTCTCCAAAATCCACTTTCATTACAACACACTTGTATATCATCACAAAGCGCGTTTCTCATCTCCCTTCTCCACCAGTCTCGGCAGCAGACTTTCACCCACCGTTTCCTCGCATCTGAAAATCCCCAAATCAATCAATCCCCTCAAATTAGGGTTTCCCAATCTCCCGCAAATACCCCAAATCCCCCAAATACTCTACAATGGCGAAGGGTCGAATCTCGCATCGCTATCCATCATCATCGCGCAAATCGTCCCCGATCTCGCTGATCATGTCGGTTCTCCTCGTGCTGTTCTTCTTCGCCCTCGTCCTCCTCGCTCTAGGGTTCGTGTCTCTCCCCAACAGCAGCAGCTCCTCTAAGTCGCATCATTCCGCTAACGATCTCGCCTCGATTGCTCACAATTCCATCGAAAGGTGAGGGAGAGAAAGCGATAGTGTCTGTGATTTGGAAATTTTGTGTGAAATTGAAGTAGTTGTTTGAGGATCTGTGTCATTGTTGTGTGTGCAGGATCGATGGAGGTGATGATGGTGGGAGTGAGCAGTGGGTTGAGGTTATATCTTGGGAGCCGAGGGCTTTTGTGTACCATAATTTCTTGGTTGGTAGCTGGAATCAATATTCGTGGTTGAGTATGCTTGTGATATGATTCGACGATTCAGATGATATCCGTTTTCTTTTTTCGCTTGTGCGGTTGAATGTGGTTGTTTTTGTTGAATATGATGCTAGGAGACACTAGTTCGAAGTTGACAATGTGTTTTGAGGGAAATTTGAATGATAGTTCTGCAACTGTTTTGAGTGTTGGGCAGTTGAATGACAACATGTATCGGAAAGAAGAGTACTTGTGATGAAACTGATGAAATGCATGTTTTAGCATATTTGGAAAGATAGGATTGGCTGTGATTGTTATGATTGGAAGTTGGTGTGGCTCAATGGGAAAATAAGACGAGATATTTGTCGTATGGGACATTTTGAATGCAGACTTGTCAAAAGCATATGGAAAGAGATGCAAAGCAATGCAAAAGTTACCACAAAAGAGAGGGCAAGTAAGACCTAAAAGACCTTGAAAGAAACCCAAGCCATGTCACGTTGTCCTTGACTCCTTGTAATCGACTTAACACCTTGTATCGGAAGAAAAGTTTGGTTAGTGGTTGACATTCTTCTTTGCAAAAGAGTGATAGACTCAAGTGTCGTGATATTGTATGCTCAGTTGTTTCCCCTGTACAATTCGGTATATAAGTTGCCACTGCAAAGATGGAGAAATGTGTTTTCATCTATTAGTTGTGGATTTCTGCTACTTTGCTAAAATGAAACTAAAAACTTCATGAACAAAAACTTGGTTGATTGCTAAGCAAGCATGATACTCAGATTTCGGATGCTACTTCTGTGTGAGGAAAATTGATTAACTTGTCGAACTTGTTTCTTTTTCCTTCTTTACTGCAGACAAAAGAGGAATGCGAGTACTTAATTGAGCTTGCTAAGCCTCATATGCATAAGTCTACTGTTGTTGATAGTGAAACTGGCAAGAGCAAAGATAGCAGGCATGGACTTCTATCTCCTTTCCTGTCTCTAACACTAGTATGATCAACTTGCTGGTATTCTTTGTTTTTCCATTTCCAGTTTCTTCTGTGCCGTATTACATACTGAAGAATCTCAGAGTGCATTTTCTATAGGGTCCGAACAAGTTCTGGCACTTTTCTCGCAAGGGGACAAGACAAAACGATCAGGAACATAGAGAAGAGAATTGTAGATTTTGCCTTTATACCCGTTGGTGCGTGTTTTGAAGCTCTTCTATATCACTCAGTTGTTTTTCCTTTCATCTGCTTGTTTGTTGTGTATATCTGTTTTGATGGTTTTTAAGACATTGAAGCTACTGTGCAGGTAGATCTGCAGATTAATGTAGGTTTTAGATACATACTGACTTCCTGGTTCTGTGGGCGTATCAGAAACATGTTGGGTTAGTATTAGAGCTTCTGATGGACATGATTAGCTAAACAGTATCTGTTTTCGTTCTTGTGCCATGATTAACTAATTGTTACTCCCTCCATCCCAAAAAGATTGCATTCTTTCACCGGCCACGCTTGACGATACAAGCTTTGACCCAATAGCGCTATCTTTAAGTGTTGACAAAAGAGAGTAAATTTGAAAAGAGAGGTTAATTTTCTTTAAGCACTAACTTAAAATGAGGACATTAGAATAGCGAGCAAGCATTTTCCTTTGAACGGTCTCATCCCTTGTAAGACTCATTCTGACTGAAAAGGTACTATGGCTCCAATTTGGGAAAATCGAACAGAGTGTCTATGCTCATCCCTAGCTACATATTGAATGCTTTGAGTCAGCGCCTCAAAGGCATGTACTTGTTCATTCTGGGGTCCTATGCTAACTTGCCCTTGTTCTACCTTTTTTTATGGACAGAGCATGGAGAAGGTCTTCAAGTTCTTAACTATGAAGTGGGTCAGAAGTATGAGCCCCACTATGATTACTTCCTAGATGAGTTCAACACTAAAAATGGAGGTCAAAGGATTGCTACTGTGCTTATGTACCTGTAAGTATAAATTGTTTTATTCTGAGAGATCCCTCGATTCTTTGACGTGAAGCCTCCAAATACTGTTCTATATCTGAAGGTTTTTTCATGGTAAATTTTAAGGGTGACGTTCAACAATGACTACGATCCCTTTCTCCAGGATCTTGATTTTCTTCTTGTTGTTTTTTATCTCACCTTGTGTTACAGTTCTGATGTCGAAGAAGGGGGTGAGACAGTATTCCCCGCAGCCAAAGGGAACTTCAGTGCCGTGCCTTATTGGAATGAGTTGTCTGAATGTGCCAAAGGAGGACTTTCAGTTAAGCCAAAGATGGGAGATGCGCTGCTTTTCTGGAGCATGAATCCTGATGCCTCTTTGGACCCTTCAAGTTTACATGGTTAGTTGTTTAATTAGTCTAAGTGCATGGGGTTTAGTATGATCAAGACGTGGTATTAAAGAAGTCGAGATTTGAGTGATCTGCAAATGATTTGTGCCTAGAGTTAAGCCTTCTGTAATGTGCTTTTTTCTTTTCCTTTTTTGTCCTTCATGGTATTAATACTCTTAAGGGTTTACCAATTAAGAATATACTTGTTCTTTGTTATGCAGGCGGCTGTCCAGTTATTCGAGGGAACAAATGGTCGTCTACAAAATGGATGCGTGTGAGTGAATACAAAGTGTGACATACATCGGTGCATTAAAGGTATGGCTTGATGTTCTACCATTTTCCTTCTTTTCTTTTTTTTTCCCCATTTTTTTCTTCTTTCTTCTTTTTCTATTTTTTTTTATTTTAAGAACTTCAAATATAAAACATATTCAATATTTTCTTCATGGCCTCATGACAGCATATATCATGTAACATAGAAAGTATCAACAAAAGCAATGTCTGTACACTTTCCGGAGTAAGTCGCGGCAAATCTGCAGTTACTTAGATTAACATGATTGATGATCGTGTCTCCTGTATCTTACTTTGTCTGCTGTATGAATTTTCGTATTCGCCCTACCAGACCCTTGGCTTCATACTTCTAGATCCCTTTTGTTGCCTTCTATTTCTGTTGTAAGGCTTGGGGAGTATGGAAAGTCGTCATGTGTGGACTTTTATTTATTGAATAGGCTCTTGCTTATATCCTGGAGCCTATTTGAATTTTGGCAAATATTCATATGATCTTAACTGGACTTGTTTAATTAAATTATTAAGTACGCGGAGTGTGTATATCTGCTTAGCCTCTGACAGCGCTCATTTTGCCTAGAAAGTATCTATGGCTGTAACTAGCCCTTGTTATGTTGCCTAGGCTTCGATTCATACACAAGGAAAAGTTGGTGACTTGTGGTGGTTTCTGTTTGACGTATCATTCATCATGCTGTGTTGATGTTCATCTTTTTCTTTTGGGCAGTTATAGCTAAATCTTCTTCTCATTGACCAAGTGCTGTACCTACCTGTGTACCAAAACTTCTGATAGACATCGATCCGCTACTTTCATGTTGGAGTTAGCAAGAGATTACCATCCTCGAGTGGAACATGGTGTGCAAAGCAGCCCTGACGATTTTGGTCACTTTCTAGTCTTATACTAACCTGTAATTTAATATGGATTTTTCGAGCACCAACTAGAATCACCCGAGTTTTCTTATACACCATCTGTTGATTGGTTTACAACATCAACCAAATTGCATTTGTCGATGATATGGCGCAACATTGGATTTACAATTATTTTCTTGTTCTTTCACGGTTTTTCTTTGTCAGCTATAGATTGAAGCCCTATTGGTCATTCAGTGGCCATTTGACGAAGGCCAAGGAACTGCCAGAAAGCGGGAGGTACGTACTTGATCTCAGCTCCTTGTCAAGTAGATTAGTCTTGCAATTTGCTTGTATTCGTTCTGATGCTCTACCCTCTTCGCATCTTCGCTATTGCTTTTGTTCGAGTTGCGTGGTTTAGATGTAGAGATTGAATATTTTCAGTTTTTGACTTCACTTGAATCAATAGGGAAACTCTTTGTTGACAGACTTTGGACCAATACGCGCTTTGGTCTAATATGTGATTTTCAACTCCCAAAACCCCGAACAAACCTAGCGGCGATTGACGCTATTTGTTGCATAAAGATCTTCTCACTAAGGTTTAGAGTAGTATAAATGAGAACCACAATTTCGACATTAGATTATGGTCCGTGAATTATGATCTACGAAATGCATGCACATTTCAAACTATCATTTGTCACAAGGAAACCGATGCACGATTCCATTGGACTGACATTGATGTCCTCACAGGCTCGCCCACCCTCACCGATCTAATTAGAGGTTAGCGAGAAAAAACAGAAAATGAAGGAAAGCGGGACAATCTGGTGTTTTTGTATAAGAATCTACTAGATTGGGTACCAATTCTTCGTAGTTTAATTAACCTAGTGACACCGTCTATTGTCTAATGACATACACTCAATCACCGTAGATATTTTTAAGACATTTGTGAAGTAATATTAGGTCTTGAATATCCAAACTTGGGAAAGGATTGGTAAGTTTTCGATGAGACCCTTCATTCTCTATGCGTATTGTTTCGGATGCAAGGTCTCATTTGATACACAGATAGATTCTTTGAAGAAGTATACCGTACATTCTTTTCCTATGTATAGGAGCATAATTAATTGGCTGAGCAAATGCACTGATCTTTCATTTGATCGAACACCATTTTCCATTTGTGTGGTTGATTTTCATTTCGCTGTTACACTAACTAGTTCTAAATATATCAGTACGGTAACTTTAACATTTGGTCCCCTAGTCTCATTTTTAGAGAAAGACCCTTGTTTATAAGATTATCTAATGGAGTGTTACGTCACATCGGCTTGGATAGTTTTTAAATGGAAGTCACTTCTCTTGTTGATCTCGTTGCTTTTCTTCTTTTTCATCATATGATCACTACATCACTGTTGCGCTATGCAACGTGCAAACTTCTTCATTATGCAGAATCATGCGCAATAAATCATATGTTAGAATATGATAATGCCGAAGTTGATAGTGCGTTTCATGATGTGTAATCACGACTATTAGGGACCCGACTTAAGTCGTCTTTGGTTCCAACATACGACCACCAACTCAAGTTTCTCCGGCAAAACTATATGTGGTTGCGATATGAGCTATTTGGTTATTGGTTATCACGATTCCATACTTCTTAAACGTATGGAGACGCTTATAGGTCAGGTTAATCCATCTGATCCCCAAAGAGGGTTACAGTTTTCATATCTCAACCCAGCAATTGATTAAATGAATCAAGCACCATTAATGGGCAAGATAATATCATCATAAATAAGGTCCAATAATTAATTAATGAACGATGACATGAAAAATGATTTTAATTTGAGTCAGTCCAGATACTTTGTATCATGCCACCTACCATTGTTATTATCCCCACCTCAATCAGGAGATATATCAAGAAAAAGAAAAAGAAATGCCTTCTTTGAGGGGCACTAGTTCTCCCAAGCAGCAAGATTTAGTGACCACAAATCATCTAGGTTAAGAAGAAGGATTTGATATAAACTTTTTGTAATTGTTTCAGTGGCAAATTGCTGGTGGAAGTCCTTGATGGACCACCTAGGTCATGCCTAAGAACAGGAAAATATCGTGTTATCGGTATTCAGACAGTTTATAAGGTTTTTTTTTTTTTTTTTTTATGATATGGGATTTCCCTGTCATCCTAATGGTTTGTTTGTCGATCCCAATCAACGTAACGACATCTGCAATTGAAGTTTTGTCGATAGGTTCGTTCGATATTGAGGTTCTTCCACATTGGAGCATTTAAAAAACACCACACATTTGAAATCATAGTGGTAACACGAATTGTATTATTGCCTCTGAGATAAGCAACCAACGTGTTAGAATGATGCGCATTGATAGCATATTTTTACTAACCAAGATGTAATCCATTCAACAACCTTGTCTTCAAAACAAAAATTAAACCAAATTGGAAACCTAGCTATTTTTAACTAGTTCAGATTAAAACAACTGGCATCTTTTTGGTACTTGCTAGAGCCTAGAGTTAATTCGCATAGAGGGTTAATTTACCTACATTGAAAGCACTCTTTCACCCAACCATATGGCTAGGAGCTTTTTTATATGTCGATGATTATAAATACAAAAGCAAATGAGAATACTGAAACGATTAACGGAAGCAGCTGTAATAACTGTCACTTAGCAGCGACAACAGGGCTATATCCCATTGTTTTTTCTCCAAAATAGTGAATAAATAAATATATAAATCAATTGATCTATGTTTTTACTCATTATTATTAAATGACAGTTTCTGCGGTTTTTTTTTGGTGCTAAAACTCTTCAAATCAACAACAACCAACTTATTTTGTAAAATTAAAATTCGTTTTAAGAAAATAGAAGTCAAACGGCTCCTAAGTCAAGTTGTACCGTACGTACTTGGATATCGAATATTTATAACATCTTATCTCTTCGATGGACCCAAAATGCATCCACAAAATAGGATATAATGATAAAATCATAACCGCTTGTGTTTGAGAAAATAGGACTTACTAAACATGTTAGTCCAAGTGGAATTGTTATATCGTTGTTAGACTAATATAGATAATCAAATGTGACACGAAACTCAACGTTGAGAAAATTGTTGTACTGTTGAAATGATTATCTTCTTAACAATAATCAACCGTAATTTGGAGGAAGGATAGTCTCCAAGCTGAAGACCACGGTGCCTATAGTAGTCTATAATTATATCTCGCGAAATTCATTATATTTCCACGGTCTGAAATTAATAATAATATTATATTATTATTATATTATTTAGTATATATATTTGAGTATTTCGTTATTCGTCTTAACAACGTAATAAAATTATGTCACCGACATATGATTAAAGTACGTGTGAGGAAATAGTATTAATATTAAAACAAAATTTGATCATTCTACGGATTATTCATAATATAAAAAAATTTATTATTTATATAAGCTAATGTTGTAATTAATACCCGACGGAGGGAGCAGTTATTTTATTCTTAACATGTTAGTATTAGATTGTTTTTATTTTTTTACTCCTTATGTTTCAATATAAATACAACGTTTTTTTTATTTAGATGTCTTAATTTACTTAATTTTGGTAAAATTTTCGCATAAACAATATCAAAATAATCATTATAATCAATATATTTTTATTATATCTTCTCATAATTATTATAATAAATCACAGTATCATTAAAAAAATATTTTTTTATCAAAATTCTTAAAAATTTATCACACATAAATTTTCATATCAAATAAAACTATAATACAATAAAAAAGTAGTATACAGACGGTGGAAGTATTTTTTATTTTATTACTGTGGGGAAACTGAATGATTGTCCTTCAAGCATATGTTCGTCCTTTGGGGGCTGATATTAATAATATCACACAAAAATTGAATGAACCCAATTGGGACTTCTTCCTTGTCCGTGCTGCTAGATACTTTAATTTTTGGGATTATGGTATGCAATTTTTTACATTGCTATGTCACTGAATTAGTGACTGAGATAATTTGGAATGGAACATTTAAATAATTTTGTGGTTGATGTTTGTTGTGCAGCAATAATTTGAGATTCATTGGCAAAGTCACATAGTGCCAACACATCTAGTGTGGTTCGCCATCATATACGTACAAATATTTTGGGTGTGATTACAAATGTTAATATTCAATTCGTCCTGAAATATAAGGATCAATTTGACTATGTATTGAATCTTTGTGTAATTTTTTTATGTATTATAAGTAACAAATAATAATGTATTTATATTTTTATGATTAAAATTTTGATAAAGGAATTTTTATTATATTTTGGGACAACAATTGCTACCTATATTTCGTGTAAGAGGAATGCGATCCACTAACACTTCACATCATACATACGATTTCAGATTAATTGGGATCCAATTGGTGTTCAAAAATTTAGAGATTTACTAACAAAAGGGAGAGTATGTGATAAAATTAGAACATGAACATCCATCTATGTCTATATTCCAATAATAAGAATTTTTTTTATCTGATATTCTTTCCATCCGATAAAAGATGTAACATTTCAATAAAAAAAAATCAGTATTTAATATATATTTGGATGATTTTCGTTTTTATAACTAATAATGTTCAATCATTATGTAACCTTCATCGTATAAAAATATATTCTCTCTATCTTTACAAAAGATGCAATATAAACGTATTTTGTATTATTTTATACGCATGAATACAAATCTCATTTTCATATCAAATCACATCTGATTATCCCGCAACATGTATTAGGTTGAAGTACGTAACTTACACAGTCATTGATGTTTCACGATAAATCTACAAAAAACTACATTTGATCGTTATTGTACGCGTGTCAAACTTTACATCGACATACGTGTCAAGTCAGATTGTTGTATCCTTTCTGGGATGGAACAACAACAATAACAATAAATCAAACCTTTAACCTATTAAGTGGGATCGGCTATATGAATACGACGACGTCATTCCAATCTGTCATGTACATCATTTTTTATAAGATTATGATAGGCCATATCATACTTTAAATGTTTCTCTCATAGTCTTTTTAGGTCTCCCTCGTCCTCTTTTGACATGTGCTAACTCCCAAACTTCACATCTCCTAACAGAAAGTGTGACTGGTCTGCGTTTTATATGACCGTACCATCTTAGTCGTGACTCCCTCATCTTATCTTCTACTGGAGTCACACCCACTTTCTGTCTGATAACTTCATTTCGTATCCTATCTATTCTTGTATGTCCACACATCCACCTTAACATTTTCATCTCGTTTACACCCATCTTCTGTACGTGCTGTCACTTAATTGCCAAACGTTCTGACATACAGTATCGCTGATCGAATAGCTATCTTGTAAAACTTTTCTTTTAACTTGATAGGTATTTTAGGATCACATAGCACCCCTGAAGCGCCTTTCCATTTCAGCCAACCTGTTTTAATTTTATGATCAATATCTGCATTAATTCCTTTATCCTTTCTGGAATGAAGGGAGTATAATTTATAACACAATCGATATTCTATAATAAATTTATTCTACTTCTATCTTAATTTAATTGTAATATTTTGATCAGACATGAGATTTTATGTGTGTGTTGATTTGTATAGAATTTGATGAAGAATTTTTTTTAGAGGTAGTGAAGTGTAAGTGAGATTTAGGAGAAAGAATGAGAGAGGAGGAAGAAAGTGATGGTATAATTTGATTATTTTAATATAAATTCATTATTAAATGAGAAAAGAGTAAAAGTGTTATATTTTTATTGGGATTAAAAAAATATTATAATTAAATAATTTCTTCCGTCCCACATATTTTGCCATATATACGTATTTTTTATTATTCTATATATATTGATATAAATTTCGTTTTGATATCAAATCACGTGTCTGATCGTCCCGTAACATATATTAAGTTGAAGTACGTAATTTAAACAACCATTGATGTTTTATAATAAATTACAAAAAATATATTTGATCGTCATTATATACGTGTCAAATTTTACATCGATATGTGTATAAATAACGTTATAAAATATATAAACAAAAATAATAAAAAATAAAATAATAATGGATCCTCGCACTATATCAATCGTGATTTGTCTCGATTGGAAGTACCGTGAAACGAACATAGAGAATATTAAACATTTTTTCAATCAATTTCACTCTCTTTTTCACGTGGCAAGGTCCACACACAAGAAGTGGTTTTGGGGCTATAAATGCGAGATACATCTCCAAAGCTTCCATCAAAGATATTTTTCATTTCATCATGTGCCTCATACCTACCCTAATTCAAGCAAGCAAACACACACAAACCCCCCAAATATCTCCACATTTCTCAAATACCCTTTTTGTCCGTACAAAAATTGATCCTAAAATCACAACTTTTGAGGAACTTGAGAGGTGAAACAATGGAGTTTTATCACTACCCATCATCACAATCCTTGCAATCAAGTACATCACAGACCATTTTGGCCAATTTGGCTCGAAGGGTTCGACACACATCGAATTTCACGGTTTCTGCCATCATTGGGAGTCTCTTCTCTGCCATATTCGTCTTCTTCTTCGCTTTAGGTTTGTATTTTACCCTTTTGTTTGTGTTGTAATTTTTGACATTTTGTGATGTGGGTTTGGATTATTGTGTCCAATTTGATATGAAAAAATTGGATCTTTATATGTTTTTGTGTTGTTAGGTTGAATTGAATCTCTAGATTCATCTGGTTGTTTATTGGTGATTTGGTATGTGTTGTTTCGGGGTAGAAGTTTGGTGGGATTGACAAAAATGGGTTTGGACTATAGTTAGTGTTACGCGGCGTGTTAGGTTTGGTACGCGTGACGCTACTTGCGACATGAATTTTTGACACGGGACTATGGTTCGATGATGTTGAGAAATGAACAATTCGCAAGTTGCTTGAGACTTGAGAGTTGTGTATGTTTTGTTATGTTGTTTTATGGGATTTCTATCAAGTGTCTATGAAAGGGATATAATGGAGATGGTCAGCTTAACTCTCTATCCATGTACAATATATTCTGGGTCTCCCACCATCAATTCACTATCATAGTTATTGAGATAGAATACCTGATTTGTTTAGGTACAGTATATCATGGGTCTCCTATCATCATCTTTATGGTTTTGATAGAGTTGATTGCCCAACACGGTGTCAGAGTGCAGCTCAGGTTTTTGGTAGCGTTGGTTATAACACCGATCCCGCGATCCCCTATGTGTTATCGGGAAGATGGTTATGGGAAATGGTATGCGAAGAATTATTCATATTATGGAAGTATTAGCCTGTACCGTTACCATTTGCAGTGGAGCATTCATGGTAACTGTGCTTGATATAATGTAGATTGATTAAAGTGAGCTATATGTTTGAAATTTTTCTTATTGAATCCAAGGCTCTGGGCTCAATTTGGGGTCTTTGTTTGTGCAGTTGGTACCCTTTTGGGAGCAATGACTGGGGCTTTGATTGGCCAAGAAACCGAGAGTGGGTTCATTAGAGGCGCAGCGATTGGAGCTATCTCGGGTGCTATCTTCTCCCTCGAGGTCTTTGAATCATCTGTCGTGCTCTGGCGAACAGATGAAACTGGAATCGGGTGTCTCCTTTACTTGGTAAGTAGTCTCCTTCTCCTTCTGAATCATAACTTGGATATGACTAATCATCTCTTGATATATTTCAATGGGAAAGTTCATAGTAGAAACTTGATGATGACATTCGCAGATCGATGTCATTGGTAGCCTTTTGAGCGGTAGACTTGTCCGTGAGAGGATCGGGCCAGCTATGCTTAGTGCCGTGCAAAGTCAGGTAGTTTTGTCTCTCATCTTAGATTCATAACATGAATATTTTCATTAACACCCTATGGTTCTTTCTATTTTCTTGGTCTTGTTGCGCATTGATGATCATTGCTTACATGTTTTCTGTTTCGCTGATTATCAGATGGGAGCCATGGACTCGACTTTCGAGGACGTTGCAAGTTTCTTTGAAACGGAATCCACCAAGGGGCTAGCATGTGACTTAGTCGAGAAGATCCCCAAGATCAAGATCACCACCAACAACAACGTGGATGCTTCAGGGGAAAAAGCATCCTGCTCTGTGTGCTTGCAGGTAGGCGTACTTATCAGTTCACTCGTAAAGCTAGGTGTAAAGCATAGGCCTACCAAATTAGGCAACAACGTCTATTTGTTTCAAGAATGTCTCGAAGCCACAAAGTGAAAGGTTGGCACATGTGAGCAATCGCTCTTAAACTGAAAGGCGGTGGTTGAGAGCTGAGCTTTTGCATTGACTGCTTTGTAGTACATGTTTGCTTGTAACGAGCTTTATTGACTACTCTATGTGTTTAGATATTCACCCGTCCCAATCCATAGGCCAACAACTCCTGTTTCGACGTTTTCTGAAAAGATGACAGTGTTTTGAATGTTGATTCCGTGACCAAAGTAGATTGACTTAGCTTCTTGAATTGTCTATGCGTTGCTTAGTGCTTACAAACTCGGCATTGATCATTTTGTTTCCGATGTTTATTTCCAGGACTTCCAGATCGGAGAAACGGTTCGAAGCTTGCCTCAATGTAACCACATGTTTCACCTTCCTTGCATTGATAAGTGGTTAGTGAGGCATGGTTCATGCCCTATGTGCAGAAGGGACCTGTAAAAATGAAAACAAGAAACTTCCTCTTCTGTGTACATTTTTAATCACAACGAATGACGTCTCTCCTTTTTTTGCTAATTTGAACGACTCGACTTGCTTATACGACTAGACCCCATTCTTGCAATGGCCACCGTCGAGGTTTAGGTTTTAGGTTTAGGCCATGCTTGTTGGCTACCGGGGGTTCCAAAGTATTGTATTAGTCGCGGTGTATAAAGATTTTGACTTTGTGCTCTCAGCCTGCGCCGGAGTCCGACACTCGGAGCTAGTTGTATTAAATAGAAGTTTCAATTTTGGTTTTTGATGTCCTGAGATGCATCTTGCTTCGTATGATGCCTCTAATGCCAAGGTGATATTCTAATGCCAAGGTGATATTCTTCTTTCTGTACCGTCGATGAATTTATGTATCAATAAGGTCGATGAGTTCGTGTATAGATCACAGATTTTGAGATAAATCTCTGTTTTCGATACATTCAATAACAGTGTTTCACAAGTTCCCTTCAATAAAATGAAACATGAGACATTTAGATGATGTGTTGTTAGCATATACGGTTAACAAACAATTAGACGGGTAACAGGTAGACATGAGAATTTTGATACTCATGTTTAGTACAGTACGATTCTAAGACCATGCTCAGTAATTTCCTTGCTTCTATCGCAAATATAAACAGTGCTACTGAAATTTTGACTCTGGACATCTTAAAAATATTTCATCCATTTTAAAATAAATATAACATTTTACGTCATTCAATACGTATTTTGAAAAATTTTGTTATTTTTTTTAACGATAAAAAAAATAATTACATCATTGATTTAGAATTAAAATATATATTTTAAACTATCATTAATATTTGATTATAATTTTATGAAAATTGATATTTGATACTTATACAATACAAATTAAAATTTATCTCGATAAAGATTAAAAACCGAGGGAGTATACGTCATCATCAGATCACATCCGATCCATATAAAATCATCAAACTGACATCAAAAGGTTCTTAAACAACTACACAGTCTACACAGTCTACACAGTCGCCGGTCCATTTTGGAGCACAAACTGGTCGCCAAATCTCCGTCGCCGAGAGTCGCTGCCGGCGAACCTCGACGTGTTCTATTCGTGACTTCAATCGTCTCTCTTCTCATGATCGTGAACATAAAGGCACCTAAGAGCTCTCTCTCTCTCTCTCTCCCCTGTCTTGTGCAACTTTTTTCTTTCTGTTGCTTTGTGGTTGTTGTTGTTTGGTTCGAAATGACTAGGTTTAGGGTTTTGTGTACGGAGACATCGGTGATCATGTATGGTGCGATAATTTCGAATCGAACTCGTGGATTCGAGGACCGTTGGATGGTTGCGTCAAACCCTTGCTTGAAAAATTAGGGTTTGAATATGGAGCATTGAGCATTCTGTAGAACCATGCTACGTAAATAGACGCAAGTTGCTTCTAAGATCTAAATTGGGGATTATCGACATGAACCTCACGTGTGACGTTATTTCGGGCTTACAAGTGAACAGTTTGAACGGGTGATGTGAAATACATGTGATAGTTAGTCCAAACATGTGAGTCTGTGTCTGTGTCGTGATATTATGTCGAAGACATAATGTTAGACTCCTAAGAGCGATGGATAACAGATGGAGTTACTCATGTCTACATATATCATATAGGGATCGGAACTTTCTCAAGATTGGAACGTGGTTTTTCTCAATTGGGCTGAGTTTGGCATCAATACTTGTTCATGATGTGACACGGATTGATCATGTAATGAAAGGAGAGTTGTCATGCGCCTTATTTGTCTGAATGGTTGGGAGTTAGGTTAAACGGACGTTACGATAGCTCTTTCCTCTTGTGTGTATGTTCTCAACTCAAATGCAGCCTTTCATGCTTGCACAAAAAGGAAAGGAAAATGAAAAAGAGAAATGCAAAAGAATTACGTTGGCCTTTGAGACCAGACTGTCTTGTTGAGCTTGTGGATGAACGGAAACCACAGGATTTCGTGTTCTGCATTCGAGAGAACCTGAGGAAATGACGGGAGTAAGAGCTGAAATGGAGACTGTTATCCTACTTGTAAGGGAGGAAGGCATCTGGCGATGTGTAGTGGTTCTTTTGTTAGCGTTCGAAGGATGTGTAAATGACTCAAGGTTGTAGAATATTTTTTGGCCCATGGAGATTCAACTCAGTTGGTAACAGGATAATGTGAGGCAATATGTTGCATCTTTTGCAAAGGTTATACCGTATTATTGTCATCTAAGTTAACATCTATTAGCAATTGTTCTAGTCAACGCTCCCTGGATGCTCCTCCCATTCCCTTTTTGGCTTCCAAGGAAGCTATGCGTGGATCCTGTTAAAAAAGTGAGATGTTGTGGAAAGAGAATCAAACATAGTAGTCACGAGATTACCACAGAATCCTTTTATTAAAGGGTTTCATATAGCCTCTGAATACAAAAATACAGGTTTCTCATCCCATTACATAGTGCTTAAAGGTTGCATTATAAGTTTGCGGAACCTGTTATATGTCATCTGTGGCGATCCAAAGGGTATCCGGCTGCAAGAAACTGCATCTTTACTTGTCGGTGGTGCATTGCTTCCATAGGTTCTTGCTCCTGTCATGGATCTCCTTCTTCTGTGACTTGTAGTCCTCGCTCTTTAAGAGAGACTCCTCCATGCATGTCCTTATGGCATCTGCGTCCCATGTCCATCAACTGTTCGCAGCATGCAGGCTTGACTGCCTTGGTCCGTCCCTCGAAAATGTATTGGAACAGGGAGGTCCCGCATTCGTCGGTCAAGCTGTTCTCGCAGTACCTAATGCGACGGTGGCTTACCACCGTGCAGAGGTCCCATAGGGCCTGGTTCCTCTTGTGGATTGCTGGGACCCGCTCTTTGTTGTAGTGCTCGTCGGTGATGATGGACCGGACGATGTCCTTGTGGCAATTGCCATCAGGTGCACCTGCAGACAGCACTCTGTCCCGATGTCCTTAGGCTTGCCATCGAAGATGCTGTAGAATGTGAGATTGCCGCACTTGAGGCTCAACTTGGACGCACATCCTCTGATATGAGCGAACTCTTTGTTAACTTTTGTAGCATTCTGTGCGGGTGCGGCTTGACTTGGTTTTGCCAGGGCAGTTGAGGCGAGGAATGCAAGAAGTGCGAGGAGGAAGACCGATTTCATTGCCATCGGGGTTGGTTTTGGCAATGGGATGTGTATGAAGCTGATCATATTGATTGAGATTGCTGTTGATGACTGAAATGGATCCTAGGTCAAGTTATTTATAGAAGAATAGAAATGCTGTTAAGTGACTAAATCGGAGTTTCAATAGCTTTTGTGGAAGCTTATTAACTTCATTTATGGCTTTTGAATCTCAGTAGCAACTGGTAATTAATTACTTAAGCTTAGGATTTAGGAGCTAGTTGTATTAATAAAAGTTTCAATTTCGGTTTCTCTTCCCCTTTGTTTGTCAGATTCATCTTGCTTCTTAAAGTGATTCATTTGCTGAAGATCAATTTTTTCTTCCTCTACTGTCGATGAATTTATGTATGATGTTGTGGATGAATTCGTGTATAGATCACAGGTATGGTGATTAGTTGAGGAAATGATATAGACCTTGAATTCCCATTAAGGACGGAGTTGAGGGATGAAATATGACCTTTTAATTACAGATGGTGTCACTAAAAAATATTGCAAGTATAGATCTAGACAGATAGGAGAAGGGAACGTGATATTACAACTCTAAAAGATGTTCCAGTCCCGACACTTTGTGATAGTTTAGGCTCAATCGTTACACTTCACTTATTGTATGTCCATACTTCACTTATTCTATGTCCAAGCTAAATGGAGAATCATATATGTAGAAGGACGATCCAGGAAAATAATGAAGAAATGTTTGATAAATAAGAATAGGATAAGAGACCTTTTATGGCAGTATTAAAAACTGGATCTCTATATAGAGATAATAATTTTATAGTACTGTACTATAGAGATAGAGATAGAGAAATTGCTGCGAATGGTTTTACCGGTCGTTCAAAAATGCTATGCATAGTTGAGGACTTCATTTACAAGAGATGTTACTTAGTTACACGTCAAATTCCCTATAACTAAATCTGTACATTTTTCACTTATTGATTTTCCACAATATATTCACATGTTAAATATGAGGGGAGAAAAAAGAAGTGTATGTCATGATATAGGTGTGTCTAGTGAAAAGTAAATGATTGTGCTGTTTTAATCTCAACCGTTAATTTGTGCTGTTTTAATTTCAGTCGTTCATTTATTACTAGACATACATATGTCATGATACACTCTTCCTAAACCCACAAGGGGATGTGACGGCTGACTAAAAATCAGGCAACATGACTGCAACCTTTTATAAAATTTCAAATAACTGTTATTTTAAAAATACTTTGAACTTTAAAATTTCAAAACATTAATTCTATGAGAGGGGTTGCAACCATGTTTGCTGATTTTAAACCAGTCCCTCTTTTCCCTATAAATAATTAACGTTTTTTAGAATATTTTATTATGTAATAATAATGTTTTAATGTTTGAAATGATATTATTTATTTTATTTTACTTAAAATAATTTAATTTTCTATATTTGCACTTTTTTCTTACAAAAATTTTAATTTTGTATTATTTTCATGGTATAAACGGTATAGGAAATGAAACTTTGATTCATCAGATATACGAAAAAATATAAGGTATATGGCATATAAAGATATGGATAAAGGATATAAAATATACTGCATGATCTGTTTTTTGACAGATTCTCTATATATAAGGATAAAGAGCCATATAGGGGGACTGCAACGAGTGTTTTTATAGATAGTTGAATAGATTTTTATGTCATTTTTTAACATTCTTTCAATTGCTAATTTTAGATTGTTAACATTGAATCTCATTTAACATAAGAAAACTCAAATACGGAAAATTTTTAAAGCACCAAGAGAAAAGGGAAAGCGGTGCTGTTGCATAAGCAACTAAATATCTTGCTACAACAATTTTTGTTTTTGTTTTTATTTTTTGAGATAAAGTGACACAAATGATTTTTTCATGAATTTTTTCAAGTTTGATTTTCTAACCCGATGTGTGATGAAAATGATGTTGTATGTTGGTTGATTCATCATCACCCACAATTCTCCCGAGAAAATGATTGTCACTGTCATTTCTCCACCTTGATGGCGCAATTAATCGCACTGAGACAAGCAAAAGTTATGATATGTCGGTGTCAGCCCTCCAGCAACTTTGGAGCCTGGCAGCGGCAACCTCAATGGCTTCTCTTTGTGACTTCCATGTGAACTTGTAGGTTCTGGAAATCAATTATCAGCTCCTTAAAGGTTCACCTCTCTCTGCTTTTCTGGCATCGTGGTTCTTGTTTGTTTGAAGTTACTGGATTTAGGGTCTTTTGCCTTTTCGTATGGAGACATCGTCGATCCTGGTGCAATGCGTTGGAGTTGAGCTCATGGATTTCAGGTACATCATTGTTGAAACTACAGGGTCTGGGTTGTATGCAATAGTGTTAAAGCAAAACACCCTGGATATCGGTAGGTGGAATAAATAGGATGCTGGCCAAGATGTGTATATTTCGCATACAAAATAATTGTACTATCTATCTGAGATATGGCAAGATAGATATCTGTGGTTCAGTAACCAAGATCTCTTGGGCTATGAGAATTTAGTATTGAGCCGAGATAAATGCTGGTCTTGTTTCTGATCTGGAATGCATGGAGACTTGAGTCCATACAAACATAGGGAAAGCTTTGGTCCTTTTGGGGGGGGGGGGGGTGCGGCTTGTATTTCCTGACT
>JAOVYX010017135.1:0-52498 GCA_035668315.1 Drosera spatulata | reverse complement strand
AATTTTCTGTAATGTTTCGATGTTGGACAATAAAAATGTCTTACATTTCATATCGGTTTGGATGTTTCGTATTGATTGATGTAAAAGCAGGGAACAAAGATATTTATATAGTGACATGATATGATTTCAGTTTCACCATTGGCGACCATTTACGCTTTTGGTCGCAAATTTCGAGACCAAAGTGGTCTACATAGTCGCCATTTTGGCGACTAAATGCCGTCCATCGTCGCCTAAATAGCGACTAAAAGCACAAATAGTCGCAAACCATGCCAAGCGTAAATGGCGACTAAAGCCTCCCCTTAGTCGCCATTTGGCGACTAACCACCAATATGGTCGCCATTCATGACTAACCACAAACGGCGACTAATCCCGTCCTTCGTCGCCAAAAGGGCGACCAAATTCCTATATGGTCGCTAATTATGCCAGTCGTAATTGGCGACTAATTCTTGAGTTAGTCGCCAAAATGGCGACCAAATTCCTAAATAGTCGCTAATTATGCCAATCGTAAATGGCGACTAATTCTTGACTTAGTCGCCAAAATGGCGACTAGAAATAATTTTTAGTCGCCATTTTCAATTAGCGAGGAAGGTTTTAGCGACGAATGTTTTTAGTCGCATTGTAGTCGCCATTTGACGTTTGCGACTAAAATTCTTGATTTAGCGACTAAAAACCTTAGTCGCCTATTTGGTTGATTTTTGTAGTGAAACCACAACTGCAGGGAACCTGAAACAGAGAATAAGAATAACAACATATAACAACTCACAATGAGGGACGCAACTGCCAGTTGCATGCAGCAGGAAATAACCAGCACCGCATACAACGGGAAAAAGGAGCTAATTTATGATAAAAAAATCAGTTAGGTTAACCGAGTTTAAATTAGCCCCACAACCCTATAATATACTATTCCCGAAATTTCGATAGATGAATACTCAACCAGGAAAGTATGAAAAACCTAGCAAATAGAAACTCTTGATTCGACCATGTTGTGTACACTAGACTCAACATACATGAAATAGAAGTAGGATGGAACGCTCACGTATTGATATTTTTGAACTTCTACTTTTTGTCCTGATATCGCTTCAGAACTTCTTGCAGCCTGTGTTCCTCGTTTAAACACTAGCGACAACATCTTTGGTTACATTCTCTAAGACTTTATGAAAACCTCGGTATGAACCAACTTTCCCAGATTTCAAGTCCATTCTCTACAACCCAAACCCACATCTGATTACATGACCAAGAACTTCTCTTCCATGAATTAAGCAGCATTTAACTAACTACACAAAAGAGAAGCTCGATGCAAGTTTTGCAGCTTGGGTACAACAATAATCCTATTATCAGAGAACCAACATCTTTCCCAGGAAAACAAAAGTGACTGCCAATCACTGCTAAGGTTTTTAGTCAACAATAGATTGGCGGTTTCTTCACCTCTGCGGTTATGTTTAAAGCAAATCAATGATTTCTTCTCAACTTCAGATCTTTTGATTTTAAAACCACTAACTTACACAGGCGGCAAAGCAATTTTTGAAAACCGCCCGCAAAAATCTATGCACACTCGAGATCAAGCTCGGCATTACCTCTACACATCTACAAGCACACCTTGTCCTCGTGGTGCAAAACCCTTGAAAGTCATTGCATTCATAAGGGATTTGAGCACACAAAAAACCAATATTCAGCAACCTAGCATCTTGTATTGAAAACAAAACAATAGGACAAAATTAGTCCAAAAGGAGGACATTCATAAAGGGAATGAGCCATGAAAAGGCAAGAGTTATGTTCCACTATAGAGGCTACCACTCTCAACACTTCAATTAAAGCGATATGCTACTTCTACTAGTAATAGTGCTATTACTTTCAATTCACCTGCATAATCGTTTCAAGTGTATCTCACTCACCCTCATTCTGTCTCACGTGCTCACAAGCACAAGACACACACAAGAGAAAGATGGTAAGAGGACAAGAATCTCAACATAGGAAAGGATTGTGGTCAGTCGAAGAAGACAGGATTCTCATGGACTATGTCAAGGTCCATGGTAAGGGCAAATGGAACCGCATGGCTAAACTCTCAGGTTTCCGCTCATTTTAACTCCTGATCTTCGCTTTTCTTTTTTCTTCGCTGTCTTTTACTTCCGCGTACGGTAAGCTGCAGGCTAAGGTGGATGAACTATCTGAATCCATCTGTGAAGCGGGGCGACTTTTCAGAGGAGGAAGAAGAACTCATCATTCGCCTCCATAATTTACTTGGGAACAGGTCAATGACTATGTTCTCTATGTTCGCATCTAAAATGCTTCATGCGGGTCTAAACCTTGAAGACACGAAAAACTGTCGAATATTATATTTCATATTCAAAGCTCATCTAAGAATAATATAGAGTCGGCAAAAACTTATGGTAATACCTGAACATTATTCAGGCGGTCGTTGATTGCGGGAAGAGTGCCAGGAAGGACTGACAACCAAGTGAAGAACCATTGGAACACTCATTTGAGCAAGACGCTTGGCATCAGGAAACCTAAGTCTCGTTCTCGGGCTAAGGGAAGCAAGAGTTCGCTGTCTTTGGAGCAAAATATCAATATTAAGAATGACAAACAGAATGTGTGCTTGGAAACATCGATTGACAGGAATCAGCTCATGAGTGAGGATAATGGAAGGATCGGTGCGTCACAAAATGGAATGGGGGGAGAATGCACCGAAGGGCTGAGCCAAAGAGAAATTATGGGACAAATCCATTCACTTTTTTTTCAAGGGGCTTACACTTACAAGGATTCCCTCTTACTTGGAGATAGTATCGATGATGTAGAAGCTAGCGAACTATCCGCAGGGCTATCAGAGTTGGTTCACGATGATTATTCTCTTGATATTGCATGGGATAGCCTATAAGGTTATGCCAAACTATCATGAAACAGGGTCCGTAACATGGACTCGTTATTCCTATTGCTGAAATGGAAATTTTTCATCGGTTGTAACATGCCTCTGCAAATGCTACTGGTATCCTATCCCCATCAGGAGCTTATTCTTTCCAAAGCAGAAATCTGTTTCTATGTTCATTAATGAAAAACCCTCGAAAACTGACGATGCCAAAATGGCAAAAATGCTCAACACAGTACCTTACCTTTATTGCTCCATGCTTTTCTCATACTGATGGGACTGGAAAAAGTTGTGAAAGAAAGGGGAAAGTGAGAAGAAAAAGAAAAGCTCAAAAAGGCATTGACATTGCTGCATGTCACGGGGTTAGAGTTTCGCTACCCGTGTGACACTCAAGTTACTCACTCTTTCGTTTGAGCTCAGTCTATTCGTCACCCAAAAGGTGATATTTGAGAACACAAAAGAGTTTGGACTTGGAAACAAATTTGTATTGAGAACACTTGAGGGCTTACAAACCTTTGAGCTTACAAGAATGTGGGATGAGTTAGGGATGGTTTGGCAAATGAGCCTTACACTCTTTTATATACACCTTCATGAAGAGTTCTAGACTTGGTATCTAGACTCTTCCATATCCTTCTCCTATGTACAAGAATTCTCTAGAAAACTCTTCCTAACTCTAGGGAATTCTAGAGAGTTCCGGAGAACCCTAGAGTTCTCAAGAAAACTCTAAAAAAGTATGGAATTATCTAGAGAAATGTGAAGAACTCTGGACAATTCTTCAAAATGAACCTCACAAATTAACCCGTCCGTGACATGCAGGTGATGCACTATGAATTGGAATTTAAAGAGGAAAAAACAATTGCTCTTTTCCTCAAGGATTAAAGTAACTTTCTTCCGGTCTCATTTGTCACTATCCTTCTAAAGCGCGAAGTCATTCATATTGTGGAAGCAGGAACGGAGAAAGGACTATTTTGTGAAGTGAACGAATTTATTGATATCTATCTACTTCTATAAAGTTGAACATCAAGATTCATAGACCACTTACAAGCCTAGATTATTTGGTATAGCTTTGCATAGATTGGCTTGCCCAAGAGCACTGAGTAGAGTGTACATTATTCTCGCATTGGCTCAAGGGCAGACAAAGGTGATAGTTTAATAAATTGGATGCTGACCCTATTATAAGTGCAGGTAGATGAAGATAGGAAATGGACACTATCTTCAAATGTGCAAGAATGGAACATTACAGCTGGAACTCGCTGTCAATACAAAGCAACAAAAGAGAGGAGAAAGAAGAAATATTTCTGTCAATACAAAGCAACAAGAGAGAGGAGAAACTAGCCATTTATTTTGGTACGCAAGAGGCTCCTGCCATTATGTTAAGGACACAGCTCCATCAAAGGTAGAATCATAATGCATAGCGGCAAATTGCAGATTAATGTGGCTGGATGTTTGGCAGACAGAATCAGTTGGGTTGAGCATTTATTTGATTTAGTACACTGCACACTGAACATAAACCTGCCCCCAACATTTGTATGAGATCTCAAGGCAGATGAAGAGTGTCATGACTTATCTCATGCTCCACATAAATGAAGTAGAGGAACATACCTAGCTCGCTCTATAGAACTAGGTGTTCTATCGGTAGAAAGCTCGAGGAGGAACTTGAAACGAAGAAAAATAAGAGAAATGAGGAACTTGAAAAAATTGTATCATCGAA
This sequence comes from Drosera spatulata, assembly GCA_035668315.1. Taxonomy (NCBI): domain Eukaryota; kingdom Viridiplantae; phylum Streptophyta; class Magnoliopsida; order Caryophyllales; family Droseraceae; genus Drosera; species Drosera spatulata. Next base: position 47,924 of record JAOVYX010017135.1, on the reverse strand, counting down.
AGAAGAACAAAGCACACATCCTCCTTAAAATTGTATATTCACAACAGATAAAAGGGAAGAATATGTTGCCAATCTAATGTTCCAACATTTGGCATGTTCAGAAAAGTGCCAATGGTTTCATGGGCTATGACCGAGAAGCATGAAATATATCAGCCATAGAGTTGGTACTAAAAAAACAAAGAAGCACAAGATGGGAAAATGACCACCCATGGTATCAGTAGAACACAAAGCCCAGATACAGACGCCCATGTTTTTCCAAAAAAAAAAGAAGAAAAAAAGAGAAAAAAAAAGAAGAGTACCCAGCATACTATTCTTTCGAGTAGTTGTGTAAATATAGAATCATCCTCCCTATCACTATCCATATTTGCTTTTTGACCAAGAGCACACGAGTAGGTTTATTGATCCCTTGAGTTGGATGTATACCCACTACAACACAATGACACATTGACACCATTCGAATACGACGCATCCAAATCCTTCGAGACCTCGGAATCTATGAGCTCGAGATATAAGACAAGTGTGAAACCCCCCATTTCAAACAACCTGCTCCACATATACAAGTCAGCTAAAAAGGTCGCTTTGCTCTCGACAAGATATGATATCGGCCACAACTCTTTTTAGAGTTTCTCTCATTTCTTCACTCAACATCAATGTATCAGCATTAAATATCTCTTTCTTCAATTTCCAGACTCAAACCTGATGCACGATACACGTTAGCAACACATCGTTACTCCATAATCACCCTGGGTTTCTCTCATTCCTTCATTTTGGATATTTATTAACAAATCATAACATCCAAACAGAAATATTTAGAGCACAGCCCAGCTTCGTAATCCGACTTCCCCCCCGCCCCCTTTTTACCACTTCCCTCACCACTGATTTATCCCACAAAATCCCCCAAACAAAACAAGAAAGCAGCAGGAGGTTGTTCTATTCACAGATGCAGCAACCAGCGATATGTGTGCTCGAATCCCCGAGCTTCAACGGCTACTCATCGAACAGGCTCGCCGAAATAGCAGCCAGGGTCGTCAATCAACAACATGGCGACCCCGTTTTCGACTCCACCAACAACGCAACAGACACAGAGCAACAAGAGCAGAAGAAACAAGTAACAGGACATGAGAATGGCAGAGAAGATTTACCGGTGACCGACGTCGCACAGGAGGAACTCCAGGCAGACGTCCATGACGATAGTTTCGAGTTCTCAGTAGTCATAGAAAACGAACAATCGTCCCTTTCGGCCGATGAAATCTTCCAATTCGGCCATATAAAGACGAGTTTCCCTCTCTTCAACACCGATCTAATCAACACCGCCACGGATTGGACGATTCGCCGAGGCGATTGCAATGATGAAGCTCTGGCAGCGGAGGCTAGGGTTTCTGAATCAGCATCGTCACCACCGGCGATTCGTCTGACGCTGAAGAAACTACTGATGCAGGAGGTGGAGTCAGAGGCCAACGAGCTCGAGCGAATCCCGCCGGGAACATACTGCATTTGGACGCCGAAGAACAGCGATAGACACGAGATCGTGAGGAAGAAGAAGAGGAAGTCCGGCGGCGGATCATCGAAGCGATGGAAGATTCGGGAGATATTCGGATGGACCGGCGGCGGCGGCGAGGAGAATGAGGCGACGACGAAGGTTGTGGTACCTTGGCGTTGAAGTTCAAATCCAAAAATACATTGGATGATTTGAGATCACTATGGATCACCGGTGGATTGCCATGCTCATGCAGGAACTCTAAACCTCTAGTGAAAGCATAAAAAGTCACTTGAGATCTTCAAGAAAAATACTCATACTGAATAAGAAATCACAAACTACGAGGGTTTTGGGCTACATCAAGAGCAATCTTTATCCGAATATCCCCCCGTCACGGACGATCCATGAGAAGGCCTTTAACATTGGGAGATTTGGGTATAAGAATTTCCCCATTAAATAATCACTCACAGGCTCACATCAGCTCCAAATCAAAGTTTTTTTTTATCACGATGTCAATCCGAAAGAGAATTTGTACACTATTTCGATTGACACTAAATTGTGTCTCCTACATCTTTACACAATTGTCTCCACAAACTATGTATGCGTAAGTTCATTCAAAATATTACAATATAATTGATTCTCCGGTGATTCTTGCTCCATCAGCTCATAAACGAGAAATCTGGTTTTCACAATTTGGAGGGCTACGAATGATCGTCATAGTCAGAACGAATAAAACAATGATGATTATAAACTCTTTCAGCAAACAAACTCCATTGTTAGAAATCCAACGTCTCAAAAGCGCAATTCAAATACTGAAATGCAAGTATATGAAATGAAGACATTTTATGAAATTGTAGCAACATTGTTGAAATCCGAGTTGATGGGACCTTTCAAAAGAACGTATTCGAACAGAAAAACCATTTTTGAGACAATCAAAAGAACGTATTCGAACAGAAAAACCCATTTTTGAGACAATCAAAAGCTAGGGTATCACCCCTAAGTCCTTGAGACAATCAAAAGAACGTATTCGAACAGAAAAACCATTTTTGAATCGGATCATTTTGCAAACAAAAACCACTGTTAAAAAACTTAACGTTTCAAAAAGCTCAATTAAAATGTCTGAAGATGCGAGTATAGGAATCACCCGTCGATCCGCAAGTCCACATCAAACCCGATCATTGATTGCCTGGACAAAGAGATCAGACACAAATTCAAACCTGAACGTCGCTGCATTTTCATGGCTCTCCATCGTGGCGGTGTCAAGGTAGTTTCGTTTCGACCTTGATGGACCCCTCAGATCTCAGATCTGAACAATGACATTAGGGAATCACCCCCAGTGGTCGCCCGCGATCTTCGACCACATCAGGGTTGTTGTTTCACCACTGTCAGCCATTACTGTGAGAAGATAAAGAGAAACAGATCAGATTCGGATTTGATTCGGACTTCATCAGACTCATTCGGACTTGATCGAACTTGGTCAGACTCAAAAAACTCAATTGAAAAAGAAGCAAGTCTTAGAAAAGAAGAGATTTTTATGAAGCTGATCGACATTGTTCAAATCACATTTCAAAAAAAGTTCAATTAAAATCATGTTTCTATGGTTTCAAAAAGAAGAGATTTTTATAAAAGAAGAGATTTTTATGACGCTCAATGTTTCAAAATGCTCAATTCAAATCACGTTTTTAGGGTTTCGAACACCACTCAATCCCGTCAAATCCGAATCCCATCGTCACCGCCTATTCGATCACCACAGCTAGAATTAGGGTTTCGCCATCGATAGTCGATCCATGAGGCCACATCAATGTATTTGGATCTATTCGATCATTGTCGCCAAATCCTCCACCCCATGTCTACGACGTTAGGATTTCACCCTGGTCGTCGAGACAGGGAAATTAGGAACGAAATCGAACCCTATCCTCATTGTTTTTCATCTCTCCATAACATCGATATCAAGCTGGGTTTCGTTTCGATTTTGACGTACCCTATCAGATTCGGACTCAAATCGAAGCCGTGGTGATTGTGGATATAGTAAGGCGGCGTTGGGGTTTCACCCTTGGTCGGTGGCTGGGATCCTTGATCGGTTACGGTGACAACGGCATCAGGGTTTCTCCCATGGCCATCGGATTCTTCTCCAACTCTCTCTCCCTATCTGTGTTGTGATGGTGGTCTGAGATCTCAAGAGGATTTGTAGAGAGGAAAAAGAAAAGACAGCTATTTGAATTACATCTGTTGCAACGGTTAATTGGACTATGTCATAACAATGCAAACGAGTTTTAACACTAACATATGATTTGAATTGATCAACTGTTATCTAGTTACATTTACACTTCAGGCTTAGTGGGGTTTTTTTTTTTTTTTTTTTTGTCTTGTCTTGTACAACTTCTTCGAGTAAGGTTTAAACACATCTATGCTCAATCAAGTAAATATGATTAGATGATTTTATTTAAAAAACCATATTAGATTGGAACATGTCCGCCTATTATTTGTCCTCATTTCAACATCACATTTTACGACGGGTTCACATAGTGTACAGGATTTGCATATAAATAAAAACGATCTTTTTTTTGTACTTTTAAGATTTGATATAAGAGGATATATTGTTTAGTTTTCAATCTACTTATTAAATTGAATGACTCAATACTAATTGATTTCAATATGGTGGTCTCAAAATCCTTTTACTCGCTTGTCTAAATTTCACAAATTCGCGATCAAATTGCCATAACAAGAAAACAATCAATGATAGAGAAAAGTTACTTCATTTTCTTTCTATTGTCAACTAGGGATGTGCAAAACCAATCCCCAAAAACCGATCTGGATCGAAACCCAGATTGATCGGACAATCCAGGACTGATTCGGGACAATTTTTTTTTTTTTTATAGATATTGAAATACCGATCCGATACGTGATTTTTTGCAAAATCCCAGACCAATTGTACCTGATCAGACCACAATTTGGTTTCCAAAATTTATTATTAAGAAATGTTAATTTACAGCATCGAAGAATAAGAGGTGATGGAGATGAGAATCGAGAATTTGTCGGTCGACGAGGGTGAGATGGTGTTAGTCAATGCTACCTGAAATTGACGGGAGAAGGAAGGCTGCTGAGTTGAGTCATTGAAGATGTATCAATGATATATCGGAAAAGTAAAACAACAGAAACGGTTCATGGACAATAGTAATCGACAAAAACGAAGTTCAAATTAATTTTTTTTTTTATTTATTTGTGTTTTTTTTGTCTTTTTTGTTTTGAATTTCAGAAACAATGAGATCTTGTGTATTGCAGTTGTTCATGAACAACTTCTGCTGCTACTCCTTTTTATGATGATATATACGACATTACGACCACGATAGAAGACAATTTCGCAATAGAACATTTATTCCACCCCAAAAATCTTTTGAGGTTCAATATGTACCGTAAAAGTTTATTGCTATAATTTGAATGGATAAAATTTTTGACATTTAATATTTATTCAGTACCACGATATTACAATTGAGCATTATTTTAGGTTAAATTATTGTGAAATATTAACAATAGAGGAGGGAAAAAACATATCGAAGCTAGTTCTTCAATCATGATGGACCTGTTGTCATCCTTCTCAAATACTAGTTCATACCCAGAGCGAGGATGTTGTTCTCATTTGTCAAGAGCTTCGAGTTGATGGACACTAAATGCAGCCGCACAAAAATCTTCAAACTCTATTCTTCTAAACTAAAGCGCATTCAACTGTCAAATATGTCCAACGAGCTTGAAGTAAATTAGCTAAATCAAAAGGTGGTTTTTCGGTACAGCAGCATCGATCAGAATATAAATGCATACTCACTGACATTAAGATCTCGTGAGCAGAAGACTCCTCCATCAAATAATCAGTGCCATTTTCCTGCAAGGCCTGAAGATAACAAGTGTTAACAAGGTCCTGAGAATGCAAGCAAAGACCTGGGATTTACAAAGAGACAAAGACCTCTTTTATATTTTCCAAACTTATGGTACCGTGTCTGCTAGGCTGTAGTAGCGCAGCATATTGCTCCTTCAGATAACAAAGCTCATCAACAGAGTCAAGGTTTTAGATAAAGCCTGCCACAGGGATGCCCAAAACCAACATCAGAAACGAAAACGAAGAACCTTCCAAAATGTGAGACTATGGAAAAGGAGCGCAGAAATAGGAACATGAAATTGAACAAGAGCAATGAGACTTGATCACTTGAAAAACAAAAACAAAATCTCCTAGAGACATAACCTTAAAGCAGCTCTCCGGAGAGAAGAACGAACGCAAATAAATTTTCATGAGCTTCAATATTAATATATCAAGGGGAACTTTCACTTGCTTATAACTCCTAAGCCAACGATGACCTCAAATTAAGAAGTCGTGATGCACCAGCTAAAACATAGTATATCAGGAATGCATACAAATATCAGATGATAATATTAAGTCTTACATAAAGCCTGGACAGCAGTTATTCTCTTTCTTGGATCTTTATTAAGCATCCATCTCACAAAGTCTTTTGCCTCGGATGACAAAGAAGGCCATGGCAGTTCATCAAAACTGGGATCAGCTTTCAAAACTGCCCTAAAGATGCATGATTCGGTTCGAGCACTATAGGGTCGACTGCCACAAAGTAGGATCTATGCAATGACATGGACACTCCACACGTTGGCCTCTGTACTGTATGATCTATGCAGAACTTCTGAAGCGACATAATAAGCGCTTCCCACAATGTCGTTGAGTTTCTCATCTGTATATAGCTCCACACATTAAGATTTCATTTCACAATTCATATGACCTTGAACAAATGCATTTCATAAGTTATTGGGCTTCAGCATATCTGGTTTCAAAAAGTCTGACAACCCAAAGTCAATGGCTTTCAGTTGCGAGTCCTCATCCTTGGATGTAAACAAGAAATTCTAGCATTGGGGAAAAAGATGCTTATCAGACACCATATAGGAGATACGATCATTAACTACGAGAGATAAGAGATAGAATCCTTGTACAAGTAAACACAAAGTGATCATGAGAAGCAAATGGAATTTTATGAACGACAGAATGCCAATGGATTACGGTGCAGTATCTCAACAACCCCAACCATCTTTGACATGAAGAGATCAAAAATCCGAAAGCACTTCGAAGTTGGCTAGTTCACCTTAACATGAAGTCTATTTTATAAATATCATGAAGAAGATAAAAGTAAAGAACAAGACAGTTTTGCAGCTACCTCTGGCTGAATTCATGAAGCCATTTGATCGCAAATTGCTTTGCAAGAGGCAAAGAAGAGCTGATACATTAGTCAACCAATATGGCAACAATTCCTTCTCACCCCAACCTTAGGAGAACAAAAGCAAGCATTAGTTATGAAGAATCGGATGGTCGGTGGAAGAAAAGTATCAGTATAGCATGAGACTTTTCATGAAAGCAAAAGGATAAAGAAAGCTTTCTGAGAGCCAAAAAGTTAATTGATTGCCCCAAAACCTCATTGATTTCCTCGATTATGTGGTAAGAAATGGTCGTCCTTTCTGACTCAAATGCTCGCCCGTAAAGAAGATATTCATAAATGATGCATGCAGCAAGTGGTTTACCATCTTGGAATCCCAAATTCTCCTTAATACACTTTGACGGGAACTCGGAGTTCACCTGCATCAAATGTGACATTTTAGGAGGGGTGGGGGTTGTAACAGGGTAGATTATATCGGGCAATAATATGGTCAGATCCAAGTGCAGTTGGAACTTCAAATCAGTGCTGCTTACTATAGATATACTCACAGAACATCGCTTAATATAAGGTATTTCTTAATTCATTATGATGGAAGATTATTTTCACGACTGTCTGTAAACTTGTGGCTACTACTGAGTAAATGATGAATGCACTTCCTGTTTAAGTCAAAACAAACCTGATGTCTCTCAGTTGTCAATTTTGACTAATGTGACTCTGACAAAGCTTGTAGCTGAGCAGTGTACCTCGTAGAAATGGGTGTCTCCTGTAGAAGGTCACATTAGTGTCGCTAAAGTTCAAGCCATACTAAGAAAGACATGAGACTTGACAATTACAAAGTGCCCTTGGTTCAATGATTGGACGAAGGTCTAAACCAGAGTAATTCTGTAGGGGAAAAATACCCAGAAAAATACAAATAACTGATTAAGTACATGGTTTCAAAGGGGAAAAAGCAGAATCATATGTGTTCGCAAACCACTATGAGCCACTAATAAACAGATTCTGAAGCCAAAAAAGAAAAAAGAAAAAAGAAGGAACTCGATCGAAAACATCATAAAGTTCGATATCTGTTGAGTTCTAGATTTAAACATCATGAAGTAACAACATATATTGCATAAGATAGATAAGAACTCATGCAGTGACAGGGGCATACGGCTGAAAATTTGCTCGAGCCACGCCAAAGGCCAGTACACTAGAGTTCACAAAAACTTGTTTGGAATGGTTCAATTTCTTACTGTGCTGAATTTGAATAAAACTCTTTAAAGTTGCTTAAATGTATAAATCAGTTTGAGCATACCATAAGCTTGGCTCCATAAGCTGCACCGAGACTCGACAAGAACCTAACTTCAAAACTCAGAATGAAGTCAACATTAAGCTCCTTGGAGGAAATGAAATCTAATTAGTATGACTTACTCCAGTGCCTCTTCGGCTTAACTAATGGTTTCCAGAAGCCAAGCTCCATCCATGCCCAAGAAAAGTCGAGCTCAGGATACAGTTGTGAAAGAATAAACTTTTATCCCAGCATTTGAATAGCCTGAATCGAGCTTTTATTGTTATATAAACGAGCTTGAGCTTAAAAGAGCTTTATGGACATTGGACACCTAAATCCTAAATGAGCAAATGTACACCAAACACCCACAGGCTCCGGTCATTTGGTCTTGTATAACACATTAACATTTAACTAGGGTTTTCAACAAACTCTGGAAGCTCAAAGCCCCACTTGAGCTAGACAGGCTTGGATCTCACTCATTCCATTGCTAACAACCTGATCTTCATGTCCGAAAAAGTCTTAATAAAGAAATCAAGGGCAATTTCCTGATATATATTACAATTTTCAAAAAAATAAAAAAAATCTAGATAATATTACTCAAAAAGAATCGACACAATACACATTGTTATAAAATTCTGTCCCTATGTTAGAAAATAGATTCAGTCCTTATTTGGTCCGCATATGCTAGTATCAACTATCAACAGCAACACCCGTAAGCAATAAAGATGTGAACACTATCCATCCAGAATCCACAAACCCGAACTACTCTACCAAGACTTTCATCACTACATTCAACGACAAACACTTAAAACATGCATCCATTACTCAAAAGTGAATTGGAAGTTACAAAATTCTGTCCCTTTGTTATAAACATACAATTCACTAAGAGATAAAGAAATAAATTGAACCAATCATCTATTGTGGCCTTTATCCTGAGCTTTTGACAAGCCAGAACACTATGATTCGACTCAATTTATGCCCACAACCAGAGGCCCCAGCTCAGGTGTAACTAGGCATGAACTAATAATCATACATATTGACATATAAAGGAAAATTCGACTCAATTTACACCCATAACCAGAGGCCCCAGCTCAGGTGAAACTGGGCATGAACTAATAATCCGACATATTGACATATAAAGAAAACAACTCACATTAGAGAATAGAGATCTGCCTTACAGCTCCTGGACGATTGCTCTTAGGTGATGTGATCTTAGTTGATATGCTGAATGCCTTTTGTCGCAAGATGAGATTTTCATTCTCCAGGTTAGACTTCATCTCTTCCAGACTGCAGTATCAAGTAATTGAGCTAGCAAGAAGGAAGATATAACCGATTGGAAAACAAGAAAACACAGAGACAAATAGATGATCCGAGAGAAAATAGACACTGCACCACCAGATTTGGACAAAAGAGAGCGACCAAAGACACTTCACAAATAAAAGAAGCATAACAGCCCAAACACAGAACAAGTTTGGTCTAAGACATCATTTCATGTGTTTACCACTATGTCACCGGGATCCCAGGAACTCCTCGGGATCCAAGTTCCGGAACTTGCGAACAGTTCGCGGTTCACCAGCATACTGGATCCCACGGGAATGCGATCCGGAACGCAGTGAGGTGGGATCCAGAGATTAAAGGCCTACCCCCTAAAAGTTGTTGAAAAAAATCCAAGAATTCGCACGTTTTGATGTTAGGTTTAGAAGGAAATTGTTCATTTTCATGGATGTCGATACACAAAATTGAGTGCTCAACTCCAAGCCACAAAATAGATTAACCGACTTCCTGGTTAATATATTTCCAATAAGGTGTAGTGCGTTCCAGAGTAGTGTAACACGTTCCAAAACAACGTACCGAAGAGGTATACCCCTCTCGTTCTCAACCTAAGCTAAGTTGCGAATCACGTACCCGAACTCGTTCCGCGCAACGACGCGTACTGCGTTCCAGTTAACTTAGGTTTACCAAACAAAATCTCTTCATGCATTTGAAGAAACACCAACCATCCCCACCTCAACATATGCCACAAGAAATACTAGATAGAGTAGATTTTTGGACAACCTTTTAAGGTTCTGTTGTAGCTGTTCGTATTTGCTTTCAAATTCATTCAGTAGTTTGAATAAATAATCGTTGTCTTTCTGAGCTTTGTCAACGACAGACTGTAGTGAAGTGTTTTTCTTTTCCAAGTCATCCAAAGAACCCTGCAAGAAAATTAAAATTGCTTGTCACATAAGCAAATTATGGGGATTGAAACAGCGCGGAGAAAAAGAACCAAAAAAAGGATGACATAACTTCACGACAGATCCACAAATTGTCTCAAGAATTATCATTCCATTGACTGTATCCTACGAAGTAATGAAATAGTAGAATGACAGCATTTCATCCGGTAGATGTCCCCCCAAAGCAGTACACTTCAAAAACACAAAGGATCCTTGTCACTCCACATCTTGATTGGAAACCCAAACATCAGCTGTTGGCTATTACTATTAAATTGTTCTCGCAAGAACAGCATGACGGCAAGCCCTCATGAGTGCTAGATTAAAACATGTGACATATTGGATTCTACATCTCAAAGTTACTAAATCCCAGTCAAGTCAACTTTTTCTTATTGTTTCCCCAGTCAGCTATCATGATGCTAATTGATGGAAAGGTACGAGAGTGTTAAGTCCACGTGAATGTTAAATTTAGCTCAAGATGTGATGAATTTGATTCAGATCTCAAGTTTTCTAAATCCCCAAATTAGCTATGTCACTAAGCATTCTCCTTATTTGGTTAGCATATGTTAATATCAACTATCAACAGCAACCCCAGTAAGCAATAGAGATGTGAACACTATCCATCCAGAATCCACAAACCCAGACTATTCCACCAAGACTTTCAGCACTACACCCAACGACAAACACTGAAAACATAACAGAAATTGCATCACTGCATCCAATATAAATAAGAAATGCTACTCAAGGAAAGAAAATATCTCATGAAGTTAGTCGAGCAATGCAAGGCAGTAATGGAAAAACAACTAGCGTTCAAAATTGCATTTCTCTCTTCTCAGGTCTTCCATTCTCGGAAGTTCCTTTTGAAGATTAATTTCCACTTTCATAGATGATTCTAACTGAGTTTGCAGCATGGCGTTTTTGTTGCATTCATGAGCTGTCTCAGATTTTGCAGCATCTAATTCAACAGTTAAAGCTCACACTATGCTGCATAGTTTTGCAACTTCTTCCAGTTTAGCTTCTTTGGATATTTGTACAGAACAAAAGGTACACTTATGGCTATAAGAGGGTCTATTTCAGACTGCTAGCTATTATGTAATTAGGGTAATTTTATTCATACAACACACTTCACCATCTGCGCTGGAATCTAGCAACTCTTTAAGCTAGATGAAGAGACGAAAAACTTAACAGCATGGCTTACGTTCAACTCTTTCACAATGGGGTGATCGGGGTTAATCTCGAGAATTCTCCTGCCTCTCATGAATTCCAGAGTGGTTTGATCTCCAAGGGTCTGCGCTTTCATTAACCTAAGCAAGACAATTTGACAAAACAATCAATAGCCCACCGCTGCCCTCCAAGAAAAAAAAAATCCAATGAGTAATCTCACTCACCTTTCCATGTTGGTGGACCATCCAAACTTCCCAGAAACAAGCACACACAGGGAAAAGCTGAGACGATTTGACACTAGAACTTCCGCCACCTTTTCACCTAGTTGTTGCTTTATCCAATCACAAAGAAGAATGTACTCTTGCATGGTCTCCCTCTCTTTCACTTCATCCTCATCGCCTGAAGACGAATACTAACTCATGTGAAACCCTTGTTCCTTGCAATCTTACTAAAAAATTCTAAGAAGTCCGACAATACTCATTACAACGAGAATTTGAGAACTAACCGAGTTCCAGGTCCTCCTTGCTGATATCAAAAAAAATTCCTCTCTTTGTAAGTTTACAGATTCCCAACAGCTACCTCGTCTATGAGGTCAATTAGATACAGAACCTAACATTTTGAAAATGACCAATAATCAGCATAGGGTAAGAAGATGAGCGCATCAATCTAGGCTTAATTAATCTGCATCTACACAGGATTGTATCTCCGAACCACTTCTCAAGAATGCAGTTCCTTTCACACCCAAATACTCAGCTAAGATTGAAGCGTGCAGATACCATAAACCATAGCCTGCAAAGTGACAACAATATAGTACCTCAATATCCTTCCAAAGCAGCTCCTCCAGGAAGGGAGCAGTCTTGGCATTTTCAGCCTGTCGGTAGCCAAGTAGTAGATAGCCTCCTGATTCTCACTCATCCTTTCAACATAATCATCTAGACTGATCAAATCATCCTCACTTTTAGAGGATAATCTCAACAGTGGTGTAATAAGCTTGTGATTTCCATTATCCTCAACGCATCCCAGCTTCAAGAACTTCCTGAAGTTTTCCCAGAATTTTTTGTAATCCTGAGAAACGGTCCAATGCAAGCGCTGTAAATACCTTTTGTGTTTCAGGTGTCCAGAATGAGTGACATGAATACCATGAGTATCATTAACCTCTTTGTCTTCTTTCTCAGTGATCTCTTGAATCATGTCAAAGGTTTTCCTCACTAATCTTTTCCTCATTATACGTACCTGAAAAGCAATGGGTTATCAGACAGAAAAAGTTAGCGAATAAATTGGCCGCTGACATTTTAAAAATGAACAAGAATATGCAGCATATTATGAATAGAACTGAACACATATGAAAATAAATGGTGTATCAAGGGGTGGTCGAATCTTACAATTCTGCTTTCTTGTAGGATGTCTCGAGAGACATTCAACGAAAGGTCATTTGAATCTACAACACCCTTCACGAAGCTCAAATAACAAGGAAACCGCGTAACAAAGACATTCACGAGAACCATCAAAAACAGATCTAGGTGTCTCAGAGAAGCAGCAAGGAAAAATACGGAGATCACATATATCGGATTCTATGGCAATAACGTATAAATTCCTGTTCCCTTTAAGCTAAACACGTGCTTAACTGAATGAAACAAGAGCTTTTCTTCAAGAGAGTCCTAATCAAAGGTTAAAGTCCTGAAGGTCTTTATATAAAGGAACCCAGGTTTTACAAAGATCAGCAAACCAAGCTCAAAGATGACCTCAACAGGAAAGAAACACAAACAAGTTCACCATCGAAGTCGTCGGATATGAAGACACGCTTCACATAAAGTCATGTGTTCTTCGTTTTAGGGTTCACTATCTCCTCATTGTTCATTGGAGCCATCCTGGGGATGTAAAGGACACTTTGAAACTCAACTTCTCCTTGGAAAAATTTCATGCTTGTTATGCAGAAACTAGAAAGTAATATTGGTTTCTGATTTACATAGGAATCAAGGATAGAACAAGTACCTCAGTTGAGAAATGTGCATATGCAAGTGGGTCAAGGAACTCATTAAACATCTTCTTGTAGAACTCATCATACTCCTCTTTCTGCACCTCTTTAGAATTCCTCATTTACAACCAGTCACAGCGAATATATAAATCGACAGCCAATACAACAATGATTACAATACAAGATACTAGACAAGCGTTACTGTACAAAGAGTTGGGGGTGCAGAAATTTCACAAGTAGATGTACTCACCCATATCAGTTTTCTCTCATTAACCAAATCCCAATCCCAATATTTCTCGAAGGAGTAATCTAATCGATTTCTGTTGCAATGATTGAGCGAAAAGCTTTTCAAAAACAAAATAAAGCAAGGAAAATCATGTAAAACGTCTGATTTTGCTTCATCTTCCTCTTCCGCGTGCACAATATATGATATAAGCCCAGACCTATATATAAAGAAAAGACAGTGTCGAATAACAGCAACATTAATTGGAATGAAAGTTGATTAAGAACATAGAGACTGAACATATAATACATTCACTGAGTAATTTTTTATGCTTTGTCAAAAAACAAAGCAGCATCACTTACCTCAACAGTTCTTGATTTCTCTTGCCATGAATATATGGGGAAGGAAACAAACCGTGAATAGTTTTTCACTAAGTTCTTAATCCTGCCAGGCTACGTGAACTCATACTTGTCATCAGACTGTAAGAGGAGAGCAACAGAAATTTCAATTACTAGATATCCATGATCAGAAAGCATAACCACCCACTACATAGCAAAACACTATCATACTCCACTCAGTAGGTGGTCAATGGCAGCTACTGGTAGACCAATAACAATAGAGCGAATAGAACAGGCCCGGATGCACAAAGACTAGATAGTTTTACCCTGCAATCTTTGGTTCAATTTCATTTTCCTAATTATGCTGACTCAGCCAACCGTCCGTCCGTCATGAAACCAAAATTTCTATTTACTAAAATCAAATTTCCTGGTGGCGTCTCGGACGTAGAAAACTCTCAAGGAAAACTATCGCAGTTAATAGTAGTAACAATTAGTTAATACAAGAGTGTGCATTTAGATTAATCATACCCTCGAATAAAGAGTGATTTGTGTTCCAGAAAAGGGTTGAGAACAGATCTATGTCAGCCTATATGCTTGACTAGTGCAGCTTCTATGGAAAAGGTACTACCCTGGCTAATGCTGCGATCAGAATAAAAGGTCACACAATTATCAAAGAAAAGAAAGGCACACGAAACTAAACAGTAAAATATTGCCTCAAAAGTTCATCATAATTCATGGCATTTGGATGACAACTTGCGTACATGAGATGGGATTCTGCTCTGTTTCCAATAGCGTTCAGGAGGCCATCAATGATGCAAGAAACCCACATCAGGAGTTCAAAAATCACAACAATACATAGATGTTGCAAAATTTTCAATGCAAACCATGACTATAATTATGCTCCAAGGAACTTGACTAACTCACACACAAACTAAGAGCTCAATCAATCTCAAAAGTTGATTAATAAAAGCCGGGAGAGTACCCTCAAATCTTTTTTTCCAACTGCAGTCGCACTTTGCTTCTCAAGCTGTCTCTTTGCTGTTTTGAAGTGCACCAGCTCCATTGGCCACCTGAAACATGGAGATCCTGGTTGAAACAATACAATAAACAGTTAACGAAAATAATATGAAAGACAAGAGCATTAAAAACACGACAAAAACCAGTGATAGCTGAGAAAGAAATGAGAGCATTTCTTATGCCGACTTTTTTGAGCCTTTGCAATTCTCTTTTCGCCACTTTTCCCCTCCAAATGCTTTGTATTGTAATGATTGACATATGATCTTGCCGAAAAGCAAACTGCAGTTTGTGCATCCTCCATGAGCCTGGCGGATTCTCAAGAACAATACTTAGTGAAACAAATTATGAGTATTAAAAGCAAAAGACAATCAGCAGCCAGCATATAACAAAATTCCTCTCAGACCCATCAAGCCGTCACTAAACAACACAATTGTGACCACAATAACTGTATGTGCATATATCAGACTGACAATTGGAGCTAATTGCTGCATCTGATCACTGGAAGCTGTTGAACACATTTGCTAAACCTAGTTACCTACTCATTAAATCACTTCAGAACAGCAAACCTGAATCAGCAAGCTTGCTTTCTATAGAGACTATTTTTCTATTTCTATTCTCCTTTCGTCTACATACTATCAACACACACGCTACTTCCAAGCTAAGCTGGACAAGAGGAGAACCAGAATAGTTTGTTAGAATGATTAAAATGAAACTATCCTTGTTTGCTGGTTAAGATTTCAATTGCCACATCCTACTTATAATAAAAACCTAAATGTTAAAGTTTCATAATCAGTACGAATATGCTCAAATATGCCACATCCTACTTATAATAAAAACTTAAATGCTAGATGGAATCCTATGTTTGTTTCCGGAATTTCCAGTCATAAACTGAACACATATGCTACATATGCCATCACTAAGGAAGAGGAGTAATGATTAAGTTACGTATGCTGGTGAGCATGCCAAGGGCCCGAAAGTTACCAGCTTTGATCTTCGGAGTGCTGAGGGGGAATAGCCCTTTCAAAATCGTAGATGGCATATTAACAGCAATCCCACCAACAATTCCTGCAAAAGAAGAAAAAAGAAAGAAAGAAAGAAAGAAAGGATAGGCAAGATCAGTTTCGTAGGGGAAAGAAACTAATAAGAGAAAAACTGTGTATCTTGGCATTATATAGACTTGCCGCTGCAGGAGCAGGTGAAGCCACTGCTGATATCAAACCACTGGACAAGAGGATAAATGTGAAGAGGAAAATGGCGCATTTTGCTACAGTTCCTTATTTCAGCTTGAAGGAAATGAGCATGTCATGAAGGGCATGTCCTGTATAGATGGTATAAGCATATAGCTGAATCAGAATTCAGAGAGTGTATATGGAAGAAAAAAAGGACATAAGGAGACCAGCTCTATGTACTTTTTTAGTACAGGTATGAAACATTCCATGAGAAAAAAGAACTGGATAGCAAAGCACGGTCAGTGAGAACTTTTCTTTAATAACATGGAAATCATGGCCAATTTACTTCATACCTGTACCGCAAAGCAGTTAAAATCCAGGTCTCGTCCAAAAAGGTACTTCGCTGATCTTGAACAACAATAACAAAGAATATAACTGGATCTTTGATATGGGAGCAAGATTTTTTGTTATGCATTGAAAAAAGAAGGATGACAACCTTCCTGTCGAACATTTTCAAATCACGTTTCAAAAAAGCTCAATTCAAATCAAGTTTATAGGGTATCTAAAGAAGAGATTTTTACAAAAGACGAGATTTTTATGACACCCAAACGTTTCAAAAAGCTCAATCCGAATCATGGAGTTTCGAACACCACTCAATCTCATCACGTCCTAGGGATTCACCCACGAAGATTGTACCTCAGAATTCGAAACCACTCTGTTATTACTCTCTTCGATCACCACAACTAGGGTTAGGGTTTTGTCCACGATGGATCCCACAATCTCCGATTGGCATGGGGAATCATCCCCGGTCGCCACCGATCATAGATCCACAAGACCACATGAAGGTCTCGACACCACCACCAACCACTGATCGTCAAAGCCCGTGATCTATGGAATCCTCGATCCGGCATCGGCAACGTTAGGGTTTTCACCCCTAGTTGACGAGACAAGAGAACGAACTCCAATCCGAACCCTAGTCGTCCATATCTCTCCACAGAGGCGACGTCAAGGTGGGTTTCGTTTCACCTCTTGATGGACCCCTCAGATCTCAGATCTGGACATCGACGTTGAGGAATCACCCCCAATCGCCGACCCCGATCTTCGACCACATCAAGGTTATTGTTTCACCACCATCGGCCACTCACCGACTGCGAGAAGATAGAAGAAGAAGCAGATGGGATGACATGAGAACGAGGATAGAGATCGATCCAGGTGCTTTTTCATCCTCTCCACAGCATAGCGCGTCAAGGTGGGTTACGTTTCGGCCTTGACGGACCCCTCGGATCTCAGATCTGGACGCTGACATCGAGGAATTAGTTACCCCCGATCGCCGCCCATGATCTTCGACCACATCAAGGTTTTTGTTTCACCACCATCGGCCACCACTGCGTACGAGGAGGTGGATGAAGAAGCAGATCGGATGAGTTCCGTTGGATCCAGCGTGGCGCGTCGGGGAATCGTCCCCCGCCAGTGGCTGGGATCCACGATCAAGCATGCTGGCGGCGGCGGCGGCATTAGGGTTTCTCTTCGTGTCGGTGTTGTAAAGAGAGGTTGGGTTTGTATTTCACCTTGGTAATTGGACTGCCTGATAATAACGCAGAGAGAGTTTGCCGTTGAGGTATGTGATTTGAATTGGTCAGATATTGTCTTATTTTTGTATTTTTTTCGTTTTAATTTAATTATAATATATATTTTTTTATATTATATATATATATATATATATATATGAATATAAATTTTATTTTTATATTAAGTTATGTTTGATCATTCCTTAACATATATTAGGTTAAAATACGTAATTTATACAATCATTAATGTTTCATGATAAATTTATAAAAAACTATGTTTAATTATCGTTATACGCATGTCAAATTTTATATCAACAAGTGTGTCATATTAAAAATTATATTTAAATTGGGATGAAGATGATATTTTATTTTATTTTTGAAAGGGTTTAAGGCTTAGTACCGTTATGAAACAACTCCATCATTAAATCGCATATTTCTTGAACCAGGTTTGGTTCAGAAATATTATTCTCTCATTGTTTGCTTCCATTTCAACATCACAATTTATATTAATTTCACGTAATGGTTTGGATTTACACATAAAAACACTCCCTTTTATATTTATCTTATCGAATTTTTAGATAAAAAGAAGTAGTATTTAGTTTTCGTTCTTTTGATTTAATCGAATGAAGTAACACTAATTGATTTCAATATCATCATAACACTAATTGGTCGCCTTATTCTTTTCATCTCTCTCCCTGTCTGTGTTTGTGATGGTGGCGATTGACGAGAGTGGTTGTATTTTTCACAGAACGAAAAAAAAAAAAACAATTATTTTAACGTTAGAACTGCAACATCTAATTAAACTATGTTAAGGAATTTTAGCGTTCAACTATGTGTTTTGCATTGGTTACAATTATCAAGGCTGACTTTGTCTCTAAACATCTTCCTCTTCATATACAATTTTTAAACATGTCTGTTTTCATTTAATTTCTCGGTGAATCGATTAGATACTTTTTTTAAGTAATTGCTTAGGTTGAAAATTTTAACTATTCACTGTTTGCTCTTTTTTCAACATCATATTTTACCAGGGTACACTAATGTTTTTATCTATCTTATTGGTTGCTTACGTAAAAAAAAGTAATATTCGATTTCTGATTAAACAGAATAAATTAACACTAGCTAATAGTATTAATATCGTCTCCTGAGAATCCTTTTAACGTTTGTCTATATTTCACAAATTTACGATCAATTTGTCATAACAAAAAATCAACCTATGATGAGTAAAATTAACTCTGTTTTCTTACTACTGTCAAATACCATTTCTGTTCTTTGTAACCAAAACCACCCTCTCCATTTGCTCCCCGTCAAAATCTCCAAATAGTCACAACCCAAAAATAATAATAATAATAATAATAAACAAATTTAATATTAAATTAAACGAATTGATCCGACACGTAAATGTTTTTTTATGATAACGAGACTTACTATATCAATTATGAGAAGAAATAATGAATATATTATAACAGATGATAATTGTTTTAATATTTTTTATATGAAAAGATTATTACAGTAAAAAATATTAAAAATGTTATAATCAAATTAGAACAGTCCAAAAAATATTGCAATTAAATTAAAACGAAAAGATTATAGGCAAAAACATTAGGCAATCATTTCATCAGAACAGACCCAGCTGGGATATGATGACGAGAATATAACGTATAGCACTGATTTAGTAATACATTGTATTGATACAGATCCAGTGTAAATCAAGAATTGCCTATACGACTCAAAAACCTTGCTCAGGTATGTTACATAAACCAAGCTGACAATGACAAAACCAGAAACCACAAACAAAAATGTTACTGGTGGATACCAGAATTCAATGGTGAGGCTAATGGGACGATAGGAGGGTGACACTACCGATCATACTATTGTTTTTTTCTTTTCGACGGCCACATTGTGATCGATCGACATCAGCACTTTAAATATCATAAAAACATTTCAGAGAAAAAGCATGATCTTGGGCATGAACTAGTCACAAGGTGACCATGAAAAGGCAATAGTCCAAGAGATTTGTTGCCTCACCTTGTCTTTTTAATCAGCACTTGATGCGTACTGCTCCATTGTCGGAGGAAATGAACTTCGGCTTTCTAGTTACTTGTTCCAAGCACTGGATGACATCGCCAATCTGAAAGTCAAGCCAATCACGAACAACAAGGCCGCACTCCTTCCCTTCGCCGACCATTTCCACATCATGCTTTTCCTGTTTCAGGGACTCGCAGCAGCCCTCGAAAACCACCTCCCCACTCCTCAAAAGTCTCACTGGATGACTTTCCCATCTGTGACTCGGCAGCCAGCAATCTTCACATCCTCTCCTTTTCATTTGCTTCTCCCTTTGAGCTCAAAAATGTTCAACACCTGCGCCTCACCGGCTACTTAAGTTTCTGAAGTCCCTGGGGCCTTATCCACGATTGAGTTGCCGATGTCCTCCAAAAGGTGATAGATGACACGATGCAGTTTTATCTATGAACATAAATGGTGGATGAATCAAAGAAAGAAACATGAAAAAATGTCGAGGCGAAATAACACAGCTAAACTCAGTAAGTCACACAAACCATAAATTACATTTTGATTCCTGTAAGGGCATATGAGGCATACGAATGAGTACCTGAACACTAGCTCGCGAAGCGGCCAAAGAGACTGAATTAACTGGGCGCACACTGAATCCCACAATACGTGCACCACAGGCTTGTGCCAAGTCAACATCAGATTGAGATATTGGACCAACTCCAACATGGACCTACATTCACAAAGACCTCGCAGAGATTGTAAAAGAATTCGGCTCAAAGAAATCAAAGCAGAAGAATTGAATTCCATCATTACGAGACACTTATGTCAAAGGGGCTATCCCCCTGGCTCAATATGCTACAAACAATTACGTCCCTCAGGCACACCCTACTGTAAATTGGGCCTTCAGCAATCGGACGATCTATCAACACAGAACCCACATGAATTACAATATTAGCAAAAGATATAGTGAAATCTACCAAATACCTGTGGACTGTTTAAGGTTTTCAATGCATCTGTCACCGCTTGAACAGTTCCTTGCACATCCCCTTTTACAATGATTGGCATTTCAACGGTTTTGGGCGTGTCTTCCGAAGGATCCACAGTTTCAATCCGTTCCTCGCCAATTCTGATGATCCTGTCTTTCTCCATTTTCTTCTTTCTTCCAGCACTAAGCATCCTAGCTCTTTCTTCAGACTCCACTACAACAACATCGTCGCCAGCCATAGGGAGTCCTTTGAGCCCCTCAATCTCAACTGGCATTGCCGGTCTTGCTTTATCCGCTGACTTCCCCAGCGTATCACGAATAGCCCTTATTCTACCTCACTCTGCACCCACTACAACATGCTGTCTGCAAAGCAATGTCCCTGCTTTAACAATAGCTGTAGCCAACGCACCACTCCCTTTATCAAGCCTTGCTTCCACAACATACGCCTGTGCTGGTCCATCAACACACGCCTTGAGCTTCATTAGCTCCGACTGTAGAAGCAAAGCTTCTTCCCAGTCATCCAATCCAGTTCTTTGAGTGGCCGAGACTTGAACAACCTGAACATCCCCACCCTTCTCTTCTAACATCAGATCCTCTGAAGCGAGCTGCAGCTTCACTCTTTCCGGTTTGGCACATTTAATTATTGCAACTACAATTGGAACATTAGCAGCTTTGGCATGGGACATGGCTTCTAAGTTTGTGGCATCACTCCATCGTCTGCTGCGACTACTAACACCACAATATCGGTAACAGCTGCTCCTCTTGCCTGCATGGCACTAAAGGCAGCATGACCGGGGGTGTCAAGGAATGTGATGGATGCCCCGGAGGGCATGTTCACGACAAATGCACTGAGATGCTGAATTATGCCACCTGCTTCTTTGGCTGCAAGTGATGTCTGGCAAAGTGCATCTAGAAGCGATGTTTTTCCATGATCAACATGACCAATCACTGTTACCACAGGAGGCCGTGGCAGCACTTCTGTGCCCTCGTTGGAGAGTAACTTCTTAACATTGGCGCCAACTTCCTGCAGAAATAGACATCATCGATAGAATTCTTCAATTCATAACAAGAATAATGCAAAGTATTGCCCTACAACTCAAAGGAGACAAGAGATGATGAGAACATCAGATCGCTAGCCGTTCCAAACATAAACGGTAACAAGGATGGGAATAAGGAAAACAGGAATAATGCAAGCCTCATTGGAGTACGAATGAGAATCAGGAAAAATCAAAAGTACTGTGAATGCTGATCTATAATTTTAGTACCTAGGCATTCATACATGTTAAATGGTTTTCAAAGCTTCAAACCATATAGTGGATAACAAAACAATATTCCATCTATTTCTTGAAATAATTCTGGAACATTCGTTCAATAACACATACTCTCTTCGGCTATTATTACCCTCGAGTGAAGCAACACAAGAAAGGAGTTAAAGGGGCATGAATGCATGATAGTGCAACAGTCATGGACTTTGCTTCTAAATGGACAACAATTGATATGGATGAGGAAACAGGAAGCACGGATAGGCTGGATAACGTTTGTTAAAGCAGCACTGCAGCGGTCATGTAACTTACATTTGCAAGGAGGACTACTGCACTCATAAGCAACTATCTTTGCAGCATGATAAGAGCTTTGAACTGTACAGCAAGAAGGTAAATATTTTTGGTATGCAATTATTTACGCACTCCAACAAACAAGCCATGCTGATCAGCCATCTGAGTGCTTTTATTATAACTATGTGGGAAGCAACTAGTTGTATGCACATACAGATTTAGATGGGCAACTTCCACATGAATATCTTTAGTTTTTATCTTTCTAATTTATTTAGTTTTAGAATCATCTTACTTTCCCCCACATATATTGAGCTTAATTGAAGTTGGGAGTATTTATATTTGTTGGTTCCATATTTTCATTTTCTCTCTTCGTGGGAACGATCCCTACTAACCACCACTACGTTTTGAGGGGGTTAATTTGAAGTGCTTAATGACACTCTTCAGTGGGTGGCGGTGGGCGTGTGATAGTGGTCAATAGTAGTATTAATACCCTTATCCCAATAGGCGAGATAAATAGTCGCAAGGGGGAGGTGAGATTGATAACGAGGGCATTAGAAGTTTTATCCTCTAGGAGGGATAATTAGTCCATGAACAATCCTTGTTATCAAACACAGGATTAGCATGATTGCTTATCCAATCTTTGCTCTTATCTTGTGTACCAAACATGACCTATGGGAATATGTTACTCACTCTACATTCTAGATATGCTTGAAGAAACATCTGCATGCTACTGAAAGCAATACGAAGGATGGGGAAAAAAGAGCATACCGTATAGCCACCAGCTCTGCTATGTCAATGCCAAGAGGGTCAAACTCCGACCCTCCTCCAACGTTTATAAGAACATCCTGCAGAGTTGATATCGGCTTTCCAGTACGCTTAGAGAGCTCAAGAATTGCCATGCCTTCAAATATCTCAATTGTACGATCTGGCAATGATTTACTGCTTCTTGTCACCTTTGGAGGAACATAGGGAGCTTCAACAGATGGTTGAGTCCTGTTATCCCTCTTCACATACTTATCTTTCTTTGAAGTCCTCATGCCAAATTCTCCATCAGTTCTAGCCAGCAACCCTACGGTCGCATGAAAATACCTACAAGTTTCAAAATCAGTGATGATTCTCTATTAGTAGATGAAGTCCCAAACAACTTTGTACAGAAACATATACACGGATGACCTCTTTCTAAGATCAATCTCTAGAGTTTAACCGAAACCCCTCAGAGTTCCTTCAAGTTTTTAAAGAATACAATATCAAATCTTTAAGCTCATCTTTTCCAGAGTGTCACGACAAGCTTTGCAGGAAGTCATAATAAGAAAAATGGAAGTAGCTGCAACAGCCTGGTTCTAATTGACAAACAGAATGACAATTCTTGAAAACTAACACAAAAGAATTCATAGAGGCAGGAAAAAGCTTGGAACTTGCTATTGCGAGATAACAATACCAGAAGGGGGAAAAGAAGAATTATGGGTGACGAAAAGGAAGATTCCATCAGTATGATGGTATCGAATTTCCTTCATTTTCCAGTAGAGCAACTTCTCAAGCTTGCACCACCACCTCCTCCCAAAAAAAAGAATGAACAGAAAGAAGAGGACTAAAAACCACTTCACTCAAAGACCACATGGCACATGCATTCCACACGACATCCCCCTCTCATTGGCAAAAAGACGATAGAAGGAAGATATCATAATACCGTGCGAAACCTTGTCTTGACAGTGACTTGTACACATCAACCTTGTGCTTCTCAGACTTGCCTGATAACACAGTTGCAGGAAAAATTAACAGTGTCAAGGAATATTCAGTACAGTGCTTTCCATAAGCCATTGCACTCCTTATGTTGTTGGAAAGAACCATGAAACTTCATTGATTCATCTGGTAATAATCTGAAAGAAGAAGACCCCATATTGACCGCATATTCAGAATGAGGTCCTGAAGCTACATCTTTTAAAGATGACAGAGCCTGATCCTTCCACAGATTAAGAGCTTGGGATCCCTGCAAAGCAGAAATGTGACCACCAACGAATTGATATCTTCCTTCAAATCAAGTGTTATGAGGTTTTAGTAATCTTCCATATATATGACATAGTGTTATGAAGCTATACAAATCATTTGTTTTATATGTATTCTTCCATAAACCGGCAATGAAGCTATACAAATCATTGGTTTTATATGTATTCTTCCATAAACCGGCAATGAAGCTATACAAATCATTTGTTTTAATTGTGCTCTTCGATAAATATTACAGTGTTATGAGGCTTCTACATCAACGTATTCAAATCCACCTTCAATGACAAACAAAATTTTAGAGAAGAATTGTCTCATTACTTACCTCAGATTGTGTATGCTTTTTCGCGTTAAACCACGTTAAATCATACTTCGGAGAAAACTTAAAACAATTAGTTTAGCATCAAGTTCAAAGTGAAGACTGCATTCATCAAGGTTAGCCATTACTTAAGCACCCTTTCGCAAGCCTCTTTGATAACTCAAAATAGGCTACAGCTTAGCGATACAACTACTAACATGATAACACATTGCCCACGTGAAAACAGAACATTCGGCTATGTTTGGTGAATTTCCCATCTAGAGGTATACACAAACCAAAAACAATAGAAAAATATAACCATTCTGCTTCCACTTGGGCAGGCCTTTCATGTAATCCGACCCTTAGAACATCAAAAGACATTAACTACACCTACAGATAAGCGAAGATACGTAGTTCTCAGGATCTATAATTCATAGATTTTGAGGCGACAATCGCAATAGGCCAACAATTTCATACATCGATCTTTTCAAATTTCCAATAGCTACCAACTTCTTATCAATGCAAAAATACTGCTCAGAATCAAATACAGGAAGTCAGATTTCGAACAGTCCCCTGTGTTATACATTTGCGTAGGATTTTTGCTTCACTCACACTATCACAGAGCCAAAAAGTCTATCACACAGCCTAATAAAAAATTCATGAAATCCCACGTCACTTTCATCAGTGGATAGTTGAAAAGAAATTTTCCTTAACAAACATGAATTGATAAGAACACTCTCCAAGTTTCAAAGAAAATTACAAGCCTTTGTATAAGAGATCACTAGTGGATAGTTCACGAATCACGAAATACATAGAAATTCGAAATTTAGACATAAAGCAGTGGACAAACAAAAGAGAGACGGAAATTTATTAAGCAAATAGAACTTCTTGT
Source organism: Drosera spatulata (assembly GCA_035668315.1). NCBI lineage: Eukaryota > Viridiplantae > Streptophyta > Magnoliopsida > Caryophyllales > Droseraceae > Drosera > Drosera spatulata. The sequence goes on along the minus strand of JAOVYX010017135.1, from coordinate 22,576 downwards.
TTTGAATGAATTTATCCAATCAAAAAAGGAAGAATATGATCCATCTATATTCTATAGACTCCACATGATTATCGAAAAACAATTGAAAATCAATGGACGAAAAGATTTTTCTGTTTACTATGAAAAATGACTGCCTAACTCACCGACGAATAATAAGTAGATAACTGGTAGCTTCTGATTGTCATACGATTTGCAGGAACTCATCAAAGAAACATATTGCCATAAGTGCCAAACAAACATTTTAAAAAAAAAATAAACAGGGAAAAAAACTTGAAACACTAGAAAAATGAGTCGAATCATACACATAAAAAACAAAGTAAGGAGATGAAGTGAGCTTGCAAATGGAGCGAACCAGAAGCCCACATTGAGATCTGACCGAAACACAAACCATTTCAAATGAGACACATTCAAGGTCAGAGTTCGTTGCCTCTGTAGTGAGAAAATGGTCCCAATCACACAAGGCATTTATGTAATCAAGATCTGGGCACACTCAATCACACCCACCAGATGATTCTCAGCACAGCGAAACCCCTATATTGATAGATGGAGACTGATTTCAGTCTCTCTTGCACTTATTCTAGTTGGTTATCTTATGGTTAGTTCAATTGGGTCACTGGGTCAGTGGTGGGGAAATCTGAGATGGCAAGAATGAGAAGGAAATTGAATGTTGCGCCACAGGATCTCGTGACACAGGAGTTGTTAAACATGGGAGGAAGAGCGCCACAGGATCTTGCCGAAGCCAGTATTCATGTAGTCAGTCGTCGATCTAGCAGATAAACAGCTCAGTTACGATTAACACTTAAAAGTAATGTAGATGTTGATTTTGCTAACACTGGTTCGTTTTAACTGATAGGAGTAATTAAAATCTGGCATTGCAATTTTGCATTACCGGTTCTTAGAGCGGGGGCATGTACACATATCTAAAGTAAAGACTTATCGAAGGTTAATAAAAATTTACTGGATCGATGCAAACAACTATCATGCCATCTTCATTGTGGATTAAAGATGGAACTTTTTTCATTTGGATCCTAATTCCATCAAGAACATACACTTCCATCTTAATTACCCAGCATCAACATCAAATACTTAAGATTCAATCATGCAAAAGGAAAGCAGATCATAAGTGGGATAATTAACCTTCTTGCTAGCAATTCTCCAAGCCATTCATATGTGATTCCGTGGACGATTCCGATGAGATATCCAAGGAATTGAATGCCCAAAATGCCTGATTCTCTAAACCCTAATGATCCCAAACTACTTTGAGAGGAACTTTCGGGTGCAAATCGCATAAGGGCGGCAATGTGAAGGTGTCAGATTGACAGAAGCTCCTCTTTCTATGCTATTAGTTGCTTCTGTTTCTCTTCTTCCGTCCCCTTCTGCTCTCTGTCAATCTCGATCGGATACTGGCCATCCATAGCCACTGTATACTTCAATTCAAAATTCACTGCACAAGAATTACAACGTACTTTAGTTCCACAAGCAGCTTTCACTCCAGCGCTTGGTGACCTTGGTCAGGCCTTGACGGCATTGCTAGCTACCCAGGGCGCCGGATTGGGATTGGGCAACTTGCTAGGTACTCTAGTAACTCTAGGCACTGCTGCTAGTGTTGAGACGTAAATCCTGCAGTTTGAAGGTATCTCTTCGGCCTATCGTTGCTTTCTCTCCTGGATTGCTTCGTACATCACTGGTCCATAACCTGGTTACCTTTTTTTTTATCTATAAATTGAAGTTAAGAGTAGGTTTCTCGCAGAGTGTTGCTTCATCAAAACAAAAAATTATAAGACAATATGCTTTTGAATCGTGCAATTGATAGATTTTATTCCGTAATATGATGATAAATCAAGAAATCTGTCGAAGAATTTTAGTTATAATAAGCTTTCATCTCAAACAAAAAGACACAGATTGCCAACAAGTGTCATAGATACAAATCAAGCTAGAGTAATATAAGTTGTTCGTGTACAATACAAAAGTTCCCGCACAGCGCATGGGTAGCAAATTAGTTTTCCAAAACATAGTTGAAATGCTATCCTGACGCTAAAGACACAGGCGAATGAGGAATAATGCCCAAAAAGTGGAATCCAACTCCAACAAAATAAGTAGTTTTCTGTTTATCTTGGAAAAAAAAAGGAAAAAGAAAATAGTAGAGACTCAGCACTTAAACAACTCTATGAGTCCTATTTCCACCAAACACTATTTCATCAAATAGGCGGGGCCAGTCACATTCTTCCGATCAGTCATCGGTTATTATCATAAGCGATTCAGAATTCAATTCTTGTTAAACCACATTGACGAAATCCATCATACAACACCAAACATTCACCATACAATACAGTCTCCATTCACACCACTTACTATATATCCTACAACACGACAAAAACCACAAGCAGCAACAACAACAAAAAAAGACCCAACCAATCAAGGTATCGATCAAATCGAATATATTGAACAAAGACCTTGAGAAAAATCCCCTACCTCGTTGCAGTGCTGAAACCGTCTCACTTTCCTGATATTCCTGACACACATGAACAAATCATCCTTCCTGATAACATTCGGTTTCCTCGCCCTCTTCTTATTGGGATGGCTTAACAAGAGTTCAAGGGGAAAAAAACATTAGAGGAACACAAAACCCACGACCCAGTAAAAATATGGATGGCTTACCTGGTATAAAGTTGCCCTGTAATAACTAACATGTACTATGCTTTGGGATGACTGTCTGAATTACCCTTCTTGTTTGCCTGATTACGCTTCAAGGAGGCATTATCCTTCTAATACACCATAACAGGTTTCTAATTCCTATTGATGAAACCCTCAGTGTCTTATATGGAGCAGTGCTAGCTATATGCATGGATGTTGTTAAGAATGCAAGTGATGTTGCTTATGCATGAAGTTGCAGAAAACCTTCACCATAACCGAGCTCTTGTGGTCCTGTAGGCTGGTGCTGCAGCTGTTGCTACAATTGCCAAAAGCACAGGCGAGGAGGAACAACAGGAGACGGAGTGCGAAGTCTGCAAAATCAAGTGCGGTAACACCGTGATGCTCAAAGATCATAAACTGGGCAAGAAGCATAAGAAAAACATGGGGAAGCAAAAGAACCCGGAAAGGGATGTTGTCGCCCCAACACAAACACAGCCCATGAGTGGACAACCAAGCAACTCCAGTAGCCCCAATCTGCAGACTGGTGCTATAACTGTTGCTACCGTTGCAGATAACACAGGTTGCAAAGATCAACAGGAGACGGAGATTCCTCTACCTGGATGGTGCGAAGTTTGCAAAACCAAACGCTGCCCCCAGAACCTCGAGAGTCACAAAATGGGCAAGAAGCATAAGAAAAATCTGGTGAAGCAAAAGAACCCAGAAGATGATGTCATCGCCCTGACAGAAACTCAGCCCATGAGTGGAGAACCAAGCAACTCCAGTAGCCCCAATCCTCAGACTGGTGCTACTACTGTTGCTACCGTTGCAGAAAACACAGGTGACAGATATCATCAGACTAAGGAGATTACTCAACGTAGATGGTGTGATGTCTGCAACATCAAATGCAACAGCCCTCAGGACTTCGAGAGTCATAAACTGGGCAAGAAGCATAAGAAAAATCTGGTGAAGCAAAAGAACCCTGAAGGCAATGCCATCACCCCGACAGAAACACTGCCTGTGAGCGGAGAACTGAGCAACACCTGTAGCTCCAACCCTAAGAACTTAAAGAGGAAGACAGCGCCTTGGTCAAGCACCCCCGAGGATTTGGAGTATGAGAGAAGGAAACTGTTGGAAGACGGGATACAAGCAGATGCTATTAGAATATGTCACATTTGCAGTATGATTAGCCATAACGAGAAAGTGTTCACTGATCATCTTGCTGGCCAAAAGCACGCCTCCAGAGTTCTGAAAGTAGCTGCAGCTGGAAAAGTTTCCACCGAGCCTTTGGTCAGTGCTACTGCTGCTGGCGCCGGTAATGGGTGTGTAATCGTGGAACCGAGACAGCTATCTTTCACAGGAATGAAACGAAGCAACTTCTGTAGCTCCAATCCACAGAACTTAAAGAGGAAGACAACGCCTCGGTCAAGCACCCCCGAGGATTTGGAATATAAGAGAAGAAAAATGTTGGAAGCCGGGATAGAAGCAGATGCTATTAGAATATGTCACATTTGCAATGCGATTAGCAATAAGGAAACAGGATTCAACGAGCATCTCGCTAGCCAAAAGCACGCCTCCAGAGTTCTGAAAGTAGCTGCAGCTGGAACAGTTTCTTCAGGCCCTATGGTCAGCACTGCTGCCGGTTGATGGGAATATAGTCGTGGTTCCGACACAGGATGAGATGCGACTTTGATTTTTGTGATTAAGTTAGCAGGATGTTTGGAGCTTGTTTCATTCGAATGAATTGGATATTCTACATGGCAGGCCTAGTAGTGGAAAGTTTTGTTAGATCAATGTGTTAACTAGCCCTTGAAGCGTCTGCTGATTAGCCACCTTCAGTCTTGCAAAGTTATTTCCCATCAATGTGGTCATAATTTGACATCGTTGATTTGCTATTCTCTCGTACTAAAATTATCATAATATTTTTACTTGATATACGTGTCGATGTAAAGTTTGATATTCGTGTAACGATGATTAAACATAATTTTTTGTAAATTTATCCTGAAACATAAATGATTATATAAGTTACGTATTTTAATGTAATATATATTACGGGATGATCAGATATGATTTTCAATGTTGTAAATATCATGGAAGAGAGAATATTATGTAAACCAGCTTAGAAATTGTTATAGAGCTTAAATGTTCTTAGTTGTGATGTCACGAGTTCATGTCAATCCATCAAACACTGATGATGAAATTTTAACTTTGTGCTAGTATAACACGTAACAAATTGATAGAGGAATACGGACGATACTCGTTTTCATAATATTTATACTATCTCCTTTGGAAAAAAAAACAAAAAAACACCCTTTGCTAAAAGAAAAGTTCCATAATATTTCTCACGAATCAAACAACATTTCATATTTTATAAATGAAAAAAACACTGTTTTTGGTTCAAACAAAACACTCTTCATATTTTTATCCAGAATGAAACCTTAGAGCATGTACGCTGGCAATGATTAAATTTAACAAAAACAATTTATATTTTATCAATGAACTGTGCGGTGCAAATTCATTATAATTTGACTATATTTTTTCAATCGTATCATGTTATTTTTTTACAATCCCATTTGATCAATTGATAGGATAGTGCCATATTCTTATATTTATTTTGTTTTTTTTAATGTTTGATTTTCCCTGGTGGATAACCAAAAATAATTTTGCTATTTTGATTGTCAAATATGACATACAAAATAACAAATGTCAAAATCTGACTAGAAAAATTTGATGTATTGGAATGATATATTTTGAGATATTTGTCCAACAGAATTATAATCATTTAATTTGATATTATAATTTATGTATGTGTTGATTTTTAATATAAAAATTAAATTATTTTTTTGATTTTTGTTAGTGGGAGGAGTGAGAAAAAAAAGGAAAAAAAATGATAAAATGGATTAATATGGTATAAAATAAATAATAAAGATGTTTTGATATTTTTATAAAAAAATAATTTTTATATAAAATAATATTATAATATAATTAAAATAATATTATTTAATAAATATTATAATTTTAGCATTAATGGACATGCTCTTACCCCTGTGAGCCTGCGAAAGATGCTCATCGTTTGGCTTCTTCTTCTTCACCTGGGGTCATCGAGTTCACCCAACAGGTGAAAATCGAGCCCATTTCATTTTCTAGGGGTTTTTTTTTCCATCAATTTTATTCTGGGCTTTTTGTTCTATGAATAGCAATTCAGTTGCTGATTTGTGGGTATCATCAATTTCATTGGATTAGGGTTTACGAAAAGCGGTTTCCAGTCAGTGAACGACAATTATCGAGGTAAATTTGGTATATTTGAACTTCTGGGTAGTTTCCATTTTGATGCTGGAGTTGTTTTTTTAATGGAAAATTATGCTTCCCTCTTGATTTTGGTGACTGATGGTTCGTGGGGATGGTACATATAGGAAGCTAATACACAAAAATGGTCTTATTCAAATTCAAGTATACTGCTTGACATTGTTCTAGTTATACAGAATGCGAGATTTGAGTATCTGATAACTATGATTCACACGATTGAAGATCGTACGATAATGATTTTAGTTACTTCCCATGTTCATGTGTGAATTCTGCAACAGTTTATGGGAGTAGCATTCGTTATGTAGTCTTAATCTATGGTGTGAGCTTCCATTTAACCGTATAAGTTCTAAATAGTTCTCAGCTTCAATTTGAGTATCTGTTATGTTGCCGTAACTGTGTCTCGAGAACTTGCATTTGGTTGTAAGCGACTAGGTGTTAGTCGATGTTCTAAAGCTGTAATCTGAGGAAGGGAACCGTGTAGTCTCATCCATGTATCGTTCTCACCTAGACTTGGTTTTGTTGATAGATTCTTTACATCATATATGCTATTTTCATTCTGCTGCAACTAATCTAAATTTTTTATGCAGCATGTAGTGGGATCTGATCATTCCAAGACTATCAAACTGTATATTTCTTCCGACTTCAATTTCGGTAGATGTCTACCAGCTCCAGGAGTGATAGTGATGACTCCACTTTGGACGTCAATGAACTGATACGCTTTGGAGCTAGATCTGGGCAGGTAATCTGCATTGTTTCAAGGCTCATGCTTTATAATTGATTGTTCAGTAAAAACAACGATAGTAGCAGGAACAAACGACCACAACATGATTCTCATGTATCCTATGCAATAAGATACTCCCTCAGTCCCAATTTAAGTGCAACCGTTTGACATGATGCGCGCGTCGATACAAAGTTTAACACGCGTGCAACGACGATCAAACTTAGTTTTTATAAATTTATAGTGAAATATCAATAGTTGTGTAAGTTATGTACTTCAACCTAATATATAACGCGGGACGATTAGACGTGATTTGATATGAAAACGAAACTTGTATTCATGCGTATATAATAGTGCGTATATGATAGTGCAAAATATGTATATGTTATAATTAAATTGGGACGGAGGGAGTAATTTTTTTGTTTGTGATATCACTTGTGTTGTTTCTACCATAGTTATTCTCGTTTTATTTTTAGTAAATTAATTTCTAGTTTTTCCTGTTCTCTTATGCATGTGTAATGTATTCTATTACTGAAAATAGCTTTATTTCATCTCTATGCAGCTAACAGAAGACAAAGCTCTGTTGGAGGAGTCACATTCCCAAAGTTTTGATCTGATCAAAGTAATATTCAATTTCTTTCTACATTGCATGTCATATTATTTCTGGTTACCATGTATCCCTCAACTAAGCATTTAGCTTGTAAGGCCCTCATATCATAAGTGCCTCTCCTTCACCACCTCCCCTAATAATAATACCATTAGAAGGACACGAAGTTGTGTGTAAGCAGAATATTGATTCGGCAAATAGGACCTGTAGAGCCCTTATCGGTTCTTGTTTTTAACTTGTGAGGGACTTTCTCTCATTGGTCATCTGTTCACTTTTCCAAATCAGAGGCTTGAAGTGCATGTCAAGGGATTGACCGAAGCCCATTGTGATGATAAAAAGCAAATTCAGGGGTTAGAAAGGCAATTGCTCAAATGCTACAAGGAGATAGGTGACCGCTACTCGTATACTTTTCTTTTTTTCATAGTTTGGTTTCTTGCTAATTCACTCGCTCATGCTTTGACATGCTTGAAATCTGAAAATTTGTTGACCGCTTATGTCATTTGGATTTCTATTTGAAATGATGTGGCGATAATTGCTTGAAGCTTCAAAGTGTCTTAACTCCGCATGTGGAGATACTTCACGGATGATGATTGTCCATGTTTGTGATTTTATTTTCTTCTCAGATTATCTACGGGATCAGCTGAATCTTAGAGATGATGAAGCTGATAGTTTAGACGAACATGGGAGCAGCCTTGAACTGAAACTAGCAGACATGAGATTTTTACAGGAGGAAGTCGCCACCCTTAGAGAAGAACTAAAAATATCAAATTCAGAGCGGTTGATACTGAAGCAGGCATTGGCTGGGAAAGAAGCAGAGGTACAGAAGCACAAGCTCCACATCGACGAACTTGAAGAGTCTCTGTCCTCCAGTGCTCTGGAGTCCCAATGTGAAATAGAGAGCATGCGACTGGAGATGATAGCCATTGAGCAAAGTTGTCTTGAGGCCGAGAAAAGAGAGGAAGAACATATCCAAGAGAAGGCTGAAATGAAGAAGTTGATTGATAAGCTTAGGCTCCAGATTGAGGATTCCGAGTGCACCATTGATGTTTTACAAACAGATAATAAGGGGCTGAGGGCTATGCTGAAGTCCTCCGCTACAAATACACAATCCCATCGTACAAGGGTTGAAAAACAGTTTGAGGGGTCGAGTGAAGAGAGACATTATGATATCGAGAAAATGTCTCATCAAATTTGTGAATACGAGTCATTAGTTGAGTTTCTGAAGCAAGAACTTAGGGAGCAAAAATGGAAAGCAAAGGAAGAGGGTGAAGACCTTGCTCAAGAAATGGCAGAATTGAGATACCAAATGACTGAGTTGCTTGAAGATGAACGAAAGCGTCGTGCTTGCATTGAAATGGCATCTCTACAGAGGATAGCAGAGTTAGAGGCACAGATACAGATGGGAGATCAGCAGTCTTCTATGCAAAGAGACAACACAAGGAAATGAATCATAGATGGATATAATGATATTTATGCAGCGAAGAGGCCCGCTCGTATTGCCATGAGGGATCATTGGATAGACACTTGCTGTCAAGGTTTCTCCTGCAATGCATATGGTTGCCGTTTTCCCATTGGTTGCCGCTAGGTGTCTGGTGTTCAGCCAGTTCAGGCGTCTGGTTGAATAGGACATTGCTTGCTGCAGCTGGTGGAGGCCTGTCTGATTCGATGGCACCTGATGTCTAAAGTCTGCTTATTTGTATCTTACATTCTTTTTCAAACAGGATTAAGTGGATAAGGTGCTTCTGCTTTTGGTGCTCAATGGCGAGAGGTTTTTTGGGCACTACTGGTGTGTCCGTCTTGTGCTAGCTGTTCTCATTTACTAGTTGCTTGTTTATTTTTATTTTTTTGGGATTGAGGAAATATTATATTTTTTCGCCTGCAGCCTTGTTCATTAGCAGCTTTATCAAAGCCTGTGTGTCCTGTGTACTGTGTTATTGGGGTTAGACGGTTAGTATTAGGTATCTGGATGTGGTAAAACGATGTATTCCATCAAGCCCATTTATTTCACAATATTGCATCATCATTTTATTATTCAACACGTATTTTGAGAAACTTCGTCATTCGTCTTAACGACATTAAAAAATTACGTCAGTGATACAAGGTTGAAGTGGTACAAGGTTGAAGCATATAATTTAAAATATCATAAGTGTTTTGTTATAATTTTACGATATTTGATCGTCCTGAAAATGATTCGTAATTTGAATAACTTTATTATTTATCTAAATTAAGGTTGTAAAATAAATCGGACGGAGGGAGTGTAATTTAGACCGCGTGCATATGATTTTAATTTAATGTTTTGAGTTGTTTAATTTATTGCCGCTAGTGGATTTGGTAGTCGAATTGTCGAAAGTACAAATGAGCAGCGCCTTGAACACTACTCGGTTGTGCCCTCTGCAGTCTCACCGTGTTCTTGTTACGGTTGACTGTATTGATACGACAATCAAGAAAATCTTAAGTATAATAAGAAATTAAAGCATATAATATAGGATCTTGACATTTTTAAATAGAATTAATACGTTTTTCGATTACACATATATGCTATTGATACAAATAATCTTTTTGATATAAAAAAACTAATACAACATTAGTGAATTAACAATTTTTATAATATTTTTAACTATTAAATTAAATTAATTTTTTTTTAATTTTTGATGTAGTGATTAAAAACATGATCGTCTAATCGATAGTCTTTTTTATCGTTTTCGCATTCCCTCCTTTGTCGAAGGAAAGAGGAGATCCCATCTCAGGGATCCCATGCAACTAGACTTCGACATCCCAAACTAGGGTTTGAAGGATCATCGATTGACGCAAGCTGCTGTAGTCGGAGAAGGAACGGGATGAGCGGAGGAACGAGAGGACCGCCGGTCGCGGCGGTGAACGACGTTGGAAGCTGAGGAGATGACCGGCGGCGATTGACGGGTTTGTATTTGATTCCATCGACAGGCAAGTTGTAAGGCGGAAGAAATTGGAGGAGACATGAATTGGGCGGTGGACGACGCAAGCGGCTCCGAATCGGTGGAAGAGGCTGGGAATCGCGATGTGGACGATTCTTGGTATGAGATTTTGCGTTGTAATTCGTTCTGAAACTGTTAGGGTTTGGTATGAAATTAGATTGAGTTGCCTTGATTTTAGGGAGCAATGTGGCAGACATGATGCATGGATTGCTTGTTGTCGAATGAAATGTCAAGTCGGGTTTCTTGAAAACTGCATCTGCTGATTAGTGTGTTTTTCATTGGTGGTTTTCGGCGAGGGAATCGGACAAATCTTTGTGCTATTATGTGCTTTCGGTTTGTACTTAGCGTTGTAGTTGACTCGAAGAGTATGCACCGACATGTACATAAACCTGAAAGTCTGTGGAGTATGAGTATCGTCATTGTGGTTTGCTTTTTTCTACTAATTGGATGTGTCCTTCAATTCCTAATAATTTATTCGAATGATTTTCTGAATGAGGCGATATACAGGAAACAACTGTGATTGAGAAGGTAATGAATATTCGTGCTATATGTCAAGATGATGTTGAAGTCACTGTCTTTAAACTTTATCTGATCGTCATGCTGGAATGACTTCATTATAATCAAACAGTCTTTTACCTTCTGTGTTAGCCTAGATATCCTCTTGTCTAAGACACCATCTTCTCTTTGCTGTAATTTGCTTAGTCGTGCTTCTAGTGTCCTTCAAATTATTTTTTCTACACACAATGGGTTGCTAAGAGCCTAAGATGCCATGGATTGGATGAAACAGTTCACCATTATTTTGTATCATGCCCTCCGTCGTGCTATCTTCGAGCACTTCATGAGCTCTTATTGAGTTGCATTCCTTCCTATTGCAATTTGCTTCACATCTCCTCATCCAGGTGTTAAGAGGTCTTCATTTCACATCTTTCTCGGACTTCTTCTGCCGCAAACCTAACTATTTCTTATCTTCATATTTATTTTTCCACTCGGTTAAAAAACTCTCGCCTCAAGCATGTTTAGGCACGATGCCCACCAGCCATTTTTTACATAACTAATTTTTGTGCCTTAAATCGATGATGCGCATTGTTCGCCTTGTGCCTCGCGCCTAGGCTCAAGAGATGTTAAGCGCCTTGGTACGTTTGGTGCCTTTCAAATCACCGATTGTCCGATAATTTGTCACATAAAATTTTGTCTTTATAATCTTCAAATCTACCATGTTTATCTCTATGGTACATACTCGTTTCACTTTTTTACTCTTTTCCATAATGTTCTTTCTGTTATATTTCCTCCGTCCAAGATAAATTACGATGTGTTGATTTGACACAATTATTAATAAATGTGTTGACTTTGAGATATTTTACATGCTTACCCTTTTGAGAAGTAAAGGAAATTATGGGTGTGGAGAAGAAATTGTGAGTGGGTGGAGAGAGAAAAAGTAATGATAGAGAAGATGATGTGATATAAAGTAGGGGTAATTTGGAGATTTAAACCCAAAAAACTTGTTTATTTAGGAAGTGTTATAATTTATATGGAACATCCATTTTTTATAATGTCTTGCAATTTATTTGGGACGGAGGGAGTGTTACTTTTTTCTTTTGAATGCAGACTTTTCTTTTCCATTTCTTACACACATGATTGTTCATTGCTCGCGCTAGACGACATGGGATTATGAGCTGTTCCCAACCAAAATTAATTCCAGATGAGCCAAATCTCATAGGATTCTTCTTGATCTATATTGTAAACCTTCCCCTTTATAATCAGATCACCTTGTAGATGTAATTACAGAACAAGAACAAATCCTCTTCACTAAGGTGCACGGTGCTCCTCATCCTCACTTTCTCCTATATTCATGCAGAGAGCATTATTCAGGCCTTTTATCTCATGTAAGGCCTTCTATATCATGTAGAGTCATCATGATCTCGGTGAAATGGAGTATTTGATGGTTGTTTGAGAGTTAAGTCTCTAATTTACTCATGTTTGTTTACTAAGATTACTGAAATTTATGCTTGAATTTGTCTGTTCCCGTTTTCTTATGAGTACTTGGGTGGTGAACCAAAGATTAAACCCTCTCTCATTCCTTGGCCGATTCATTCCATTTGTTCGGAAAACAAGCTTTCAAGGAAAAGCCATAACAAGATCATAAGCCAGTAATATCAGTGAGTTAAAAGATCTACTGATTGGATTGGCACCATCTGAGACACAACCAGCGCTATTTAATCCCAGCAAGTCTCTGACCACGCTATGCATCCTCGTTTTTTTGGTGTATTGTTCACAGCTTCAACAATGCAGCGCCTGCGGATGGAATTGACTGATCTTGCGAGTGATATTGTAAGAGATATTGTGATACGTGTGGCAAAATCATCTGGTGGGGCGGCTGACATGGCTAGGTTAATCTGCACGTAAGTTAAGAATAAGCTGTGAGGCTTGGCTACATGATTTAAATTTCGTCTGTTTCACTTTTGTTTGTCTTATGATTTTGAACTAGTCGGAATAAATTTCACTCTTTTTGCTTGCTAATTTTTTTTCCTTTGAATACACTTTTAGCAATTTATCAGTTGGTATAACATTCAATGATAAATTAGGACGATTCAGTTGCTGTATACTGGAATTTCAAGGTTATGTAGCTTCTACTGGATCTTCCTGTAGATTATCAAGTGATTCACTGTAAAATTTAGTCGGGCTCCAGTTATTATACGTGCATGATATATATCCGGTTTAAATGTCTTTCTAGTTTGAACTAAAAATTGTGGCCATCTTTTTTATGAGTTTAAAAGCTTTCACTACATTCCTAAGTTTAGCTTTGCGATAAAATGGCCAAAACTTTCTTACTGCATATGGCAGTTATCATAGATGGATAGTAATAATCATCAGTGCTTGAACAGGCTGCTCCCGCCTTAGACACTTTGGCATTCATTACTTGTTATTAATGAGTTGCATATCCCTGACTCCCTGTATCTTCATATGCTATGAAGCAGCAGATGGGATCACTGATTAAGTTAACATTTTTGCAGGTGCAAAACATTGTATGAATTTGTTGAGGATATTGATGTCCTGAAAGCTGTTTGTTTTGATCGCCTGGTGCTGTCGGTTCATTTCAACTCCCTGCAGAAGTATGAGAGTTTGCTTACTAGATGTGCAGCTAAAGGAAACTTAAAAGCACTTTATATATTTTCAAAGGTACCTGTATGTAAGTCTTTTGGTCTTGTGAATATTTGGTGATCAATTGGTTGCCGATTGAACTTGGCGCTATTCGTGGTGGAGAGTGCTTTTTCTGCAAATATTTGATTAATATCATTGCAAGTTTTTGAGGAAATTTTGCTATGGATATCATATGGTGCTTAGATTTGCATCTTTGGTTACTTTGCTTTATTCTTTATTATGGTACTATTAGAATACGTTCAGTTACCAATATATGCAGTGCTATGGCATTTCCTTGTTTTGTTGTTTAATTTTCGTATTATTTATGTACTCTTTACGTCTATATGGATGGAGGTAAACCATAATGAATAATTTATCTCATTTTCTACCACGGATCTCAACTCATGCATGACGAATCATGGCAGGTCATACTGATGACTGCGACTCAGATTTTGACCAACATAGAGGAGGAAAGACCTCAAGATGTAGGAGCAATGATATATATGAGGGCACTTCTACATGACATGTTTGGTGATGACGGCAGGCAGGTTGATGGTAGCGAATTTCACATCAATGCAGTGAGGTTCTTCCTACAAATATGCAGCCCCAGTGAACTCTCGGGGATGCAGATCCACTTGCTGAACTACCTCGAACATTTCGTGCTCTTCCCAAGAGAAGAGAATGAGGAATTCTACGAATCCATTGACTCTTTATGTCGATCGGTCCACTGGGAGACCTTATGCTACCAATTGGAGCAGAAGGGCAGAGATATTCTCAAAGTATTGGAATCCAGGACTGGGAGGACGGCTGAGCAGTGGAAGCCTAAGACTGTACTTAATGAGTCGTTCTTCAGCATGGGGGAAAGAGTTGATTTGCTGATCGAGCTTTGGGGAAGTTTCCATGAATTTGTGCCCGGAACGCATGAGCAAACTCAGCTCAGATTAGACGAGAGAGTTCTGCAATTGTGTTACAGTTGCTATTCTGCCTTCATTGAAGATTTCAAGCTCATTGCTATCAATCTTGACAATGATCGTCTTACTGCCATTGGCGCTCTTGATGATGCCTTTCCTTTCCTTGGTTAACCTGTTGACTAATGGTCGAGGCTGTAGCATCTGAAACTGTTTTAAACAAGTGCAGTCACTGCCCCTTCGTGTTTTTCGCGTCTGTGTTGCTTAAAAACTAATGTTATGGAACTTATCTATAGAAATAAATCTAGCACTTGCTATTTGAAATATGGAGGCTTTTTCGCCTTTGTGTCTATATGAGTTTTACGTTGCTTCCATTTCCTCTTATTCGATTGTTCCAGGTTTCTGGTTTCTTTGCTGTTTGTGATTCCTTGACGATGAACACGACATGCTTCCTGTTAGAGGGCGCGATTCATTCATCTTCAACACCAGCCTTCTACCAATTACCTTTCAAGGTACGAGCCTCTTCTTTTGCTCTGCATTGATTGAATGAGATTATACTCTTATAATGTGGAATAAATATATTATATAAATTCAAAGATCACTGCCATGGTATGTCACAAGGGGTAAGTTGATAATTTCATTTTTGTCATAATTGCCTTAATTATAGATAATTAATAATTTCAATTAGCATCATTAATTATATATTTAAAAAACCTTATATCTCCTCTAAGGTTAATTTGTAGATATTATTTAACTTTTTAAATATTCCATGTTGGCACATAACCACTTAACATCATCTTTGTCATTGTATTGTTTTTATTTGGATGATTGCATTAGATATTTAGAACATATTACATATAGTAATCATTAACTTATTATACATGCATTATAGATTGTTATATATAGACATATGAAAAGTTAAAGTCAGATTATAAAGTTATAAAAATAAAAATGAGTATTTTGTTTTAAATAATATGCGACCTTTGGTGTTGTAAGTTTTCAACGAATATATGTGAAAATTATGTTTTAAAACAATTAGTATTATTTAGAGTGAATTATCACTTAATCACAAAAACCTAAATTATTTATCACTTAGTCATATGTCATTTTGCTATTTACTAATCAGTCACCTAGTAAAAAAACAAAAAATCAAATCATTCTAAAATTCTCTCTGAATCAAAACCATACAATAATTATCCAAAATTGAAGAATTTTTCTTCAAATTAATAAAAATTCAGTAAATCCTTTTCCGTCGGAACAAATAATACATACCCAATCTTAATATTTATTTCATGGCCACCCCGTGCAACAAACAATGCACCCTCGTTCTCAAAACAATACACCCTCAAAATGGATACAATACATCTCAACTCATCATTGTCTTCGTCGGAGTCAACAATAAAGCCAACGTTAAAGTCGATTGTGCTACAAATAGTGTACTCCCTTAGTAAAAGGTGCACTTGGGCACAAAAAATAATGCAATCTATCAATTATATGTCAGCCCTCCATTAATAAAAAGTGCACTTGAGCACAAAAACAGTGCACTCTACTCGAACGGTGCACTTGCAGCGGCGGCGGAGTTCGTCGACTCGTGTTGTTGTTTCGTCTCCTCGAATTCATCCTCTTACTTGCCTTCGTCTCATGACTCAGCCTTCGCCTCCCCTTCGCCGTCCAAATCTCGCCTCCCTTGCGATCATTGGCTGTGGAAAGATAGATTCGGTGTTCATCTATTCTCGATTTCAATTTTGGTCACTTTGAAAGCAGCAAACCCTCATCAAGTCGTGGCATCTTCTTTTTTTGTATGTGTTATAGGAAGTACCAGAGAAAAAACAAAGAAAGTGCTGGAGGACCATGGCAATTGGATTGCTTCCGCTCCGTTGTTAGGGGAGGGAGAGGAGGATGGGGAGGGGGATATGGTGGTGGAGATTGGGGTTTTTGGGCTTGCGGCCGCGACGGTTTCCTACGACCATAGGTCTTGGTTTGGATGATTAGGAAAAAAAATCAAAATTGATATAATTTGTTATGGAAATCAAAAAATGAAAAAGAGAAGATATGATTGGGATTTTTAAAATAGAATGATTTGATTTTTAAAAAAAATAAAATAAAAAAAATTAATAAGTTAGGAATGATTTATTAATAAATAAGTTTCAAAAAAATAATTTATTGATAATTTATATTATTATTTATCAAGAGTGAAGACCAATATAAAAGATAGTACTATAATCAAAAGCATAAGACTCTCATTTTTATACTAAACAAACAAATATCATCGAAGAAAAAAATAACCAATAGGTTAAACTTAACAAGTGATGTTAATCACACCAGTCAACAACCCTCTCAAACTCTTTCCCCATTTTTACAATAATGACCTTTCTCCTTTTCATCTGCATTTAACACACAAATGTGATTTTAGACTAAAAATCTTTAAATTTACAAAGCTTATGCTAAAAAAAAAAAAAACAAATCATAAACTATCCAGCAAGATTTGAAAGAGAATACTTATAATTTACCATTTGTTTTTGATTTTATTATAAACTTATTACTTGTTTTATCCTAATTTTATTGTCACATAACTAAAGATGCAAAAATGTGGCATAATCAATATTCGATGACTCACCATTTGTTTTTCATTTTATTATAAACTCATTACTTCTTTTATCCTAATTATACTGTGACATCTAATCTAATCTAATCTAATGTATATATATATATATCTATCGTATCATTCAGTCATTTTTAACGACAAATGGTATGATATGACATTATTGTCATTTTAAAAAGATGTCATTTAAAAAATTAAAACTAATTAAATACAATCTAATCTAATATATATCTTAACCAATCAAAATTAAAATAATATCCCGATTTTTTCTCTCATCAATCACCGTAACCTAAATTTTATTAAATCTGAATTCTCTCTTGATCTTATATATAATATCTTTCACAAACAAGTAATTAGATTAGTGATTTAAAATACAAAAATAAATGGTAATATTTAGAAAGGTGATTTACTAAATTTAAAAGACAAAAACTAAAAAAATCAAAATCAAAATATTCAAACGTTACCCATTCCAAATAAAATGAAAAATAGATCGATATATTTCTAAAAGAAAAATAAGTTATCTATATCTCATAAAAAAACAAAAACATGAAATTAAAAACAAAAATTATTTTTAATACAAATTTACGAAAAATTAATCTATCGATTTCTTTGTAACATAAGTCATTTAACGTTATTATTTCATTATAATTTTTCATCCCATGCAGCACACAAGACAATATTCTAATATATATCGTATTATCCAATCGTTTTTAAGCGCGACAAATACGGCAAACCATTTCGATGACAAACGGTATGGCGGAACATTATTGTCATTTTTAAAAAGTTATACCTAAAAATTAAAATCAATTAAATAAAATCATTATTGTCATTTTTATAAAAATATCTGTTAAAAAAATTAAAACTGATTAAATAAAATCTAATATAATATATATCTTAATCAATTAAAATTAAAACAACATCCCGTTTTCTTCTCTCATCAACCACCGTAACTTAATTTTTATTAATCTAGTATATATCAAAATCTAATCACCATGATTCTACATGGTAAAATTCTCAATTAAAAAAATAAAAATTATATCTAAATCTAATAATCATGATTTTATTTTTTATAAATTGTTAGGTCTTTAACTTATCTAAACTAAATATAAACTTTAATATCTCAAATTTGACATAACATATTTGGATCAAATAAAAAAAATATAAAATAAGCATATATACAAAAGCTTTCATAAACAAATAATTTTTAAAAATCCTAACAATTTTATATGTGAAATCCTCATTTAGTATAATAAAAAAATAATTTTTATCAGATATTATTTAACACTATTATTTCTTTATAATTTTTTATCCTGTGTTTTAACAACAAACAACAAAAGATATGACAGGACATTATTGTCATTTTAAAAAGATATCTTAAAAAAATTTAAAATCAATTAAATAAAATCTGACATATATCTTACTCAATCAAAATTAAAACAACATCTCGATTCCTTCTCTAATCAATCGTCGTAACCTGAATTTTATTAAATCTTATATGTAGAATTTCTTTCTTGATCTTATATACAATATCTTTCACAATCAAATAATTAGATTAGTGATTTAAAACATAAAAAACACGATAATATTTAGAAAGATCGTTTACTAAATTAAAAAGACAAAAAGTAAAACAAAAAATCAAAATTTTCAAATATTATCTATTTAAAATAAAATAAATAATACATCAATGTCTTTTTCAAAAAAAAAAGTTATCTATATCACATAAAAAAAACAAAAACAAAAATTGTAAAACAAAAAAAACATTAAAATATTAAAATTAAAATTTATAAAAAAATAATATGTCGATTTTTTTATGATATAAATCATTTAACATTAGTATTTTATTAAAAATTAATCCCATGCAACGCACGGTCAATATTCTAATTTATAATTACTTTGGTTTGCTTAGTTGGACAACTAAGATTGATCAATGAACATTTAGATTGAGGAGGATCTGTAACGTGAACCTCATTGGTCGGGAAATGATTGGTACCGACACGTGTCGGCCCACGAAACACGACCTATCATATCATGTTAATTTTTCTTGATTATTTTAATCGCAGAGACTGCGACTGCATATGTGACAGCATGTGGGAATGTCTACGTCTCATTATCGACTAATAGTAGATAATCGAGTTTTGTATATTGGTGCTTGGTCCTCCATGTTTGTACTTTGATACATTTGCATTAACAAATCGATCCTCGTTTCATTTTCAAGACCACACTGCTTGGTTTTCCGTTTTAATCGGGATATAATCTTCTTTCGGAAAATCAACTATCTCATGTGTTTGCCATCTTTCTCTTGCAAGTATAGAATATGAGCTATGTGGACAGATCCTATACAGAGTTGCGAAATGCATTGTGTCAATGGTAGGTGTTCGGAATGGGTTGCCCGTTGCTGCAACTGGTGGCGCTGGTGGTGTGATGATGGACGGTGTTGGCGGCAATAGGTGGTGAGTATTAGTAGAAGATCCGCTGTGGACGGTAGTAATCCGGTCCACTGTCGCTGTGACTGTGGGTTGGATTGCTACCACTCGATGAAAGGATATAGTATGATCTTATCAATATACACATAAGCAACAACAACCTGTTCTGCTTTAGCTTCTGTTAGATTGAGGAGACAACTGACACAAATGGGGTTATGATGCCCCGATAATAGAAGTTGCAAGGAACCAATCACCAAAAGATTGGGTGCAAACACTGCCCCTCTCGAACTTTTCCAGGAAAGTAAACGTTGCTCTTTTTCTCCGTTCCCACCCCTATAGTTTTCATCGATGTCCTTCTCACGAGAATCCCCATCGTGCATAATCCTAGAATGTCAGAAGTGCAACTAGGTAAAAATATAAATGCAATTTTATCCATATTTTAAAATTTTATTACAGAGATATTATTTTCTGACATTCTCACGATGACATGTCAAATCTTATCAAGAAAATTATTTATTATTGAGCTAATCCTTCCCGACGACAACCCAGTGCTTTTCCATAAGGAGATGAAAAAGACTGATACAGTATGAAAGCAAGTGAAGTCAATGAAGAGGGTGCGCACAAGTACAAGTACTAGAGTGTCACATGAAGCCAGTTTCCAGGAGAGTACATAGAACTATACAGTACAGAAAAATATGCAACTCTATTAATTCTAGCAAGTTCGTGTCAATGGTGAAGACACTGCAAGCAGCCCTGCAAAGTTTTTGACTCAGAAACGGAAACTTCGTTGGATTATATGTATTAGGGGAAGTATTTGTTAGGACCAAACTAAGAGGAGCAATTGTTGTCTCTCTAAACTAACAACAGTACATCAAACAAGTGGGTAGTTGTGGTCCTTCGAAGGGGTGGCCTTGAATCTTGATAGCAGAACTACTGTACCAAGACACATGACAAATCATCACGTCGTAAATAAATACATTATATTATAAGCCTAATCTCATCTGTCGCCAAAGAAAAAGGTTTATAAATGTTTACGGCTGATATGAGTTACAAGTGCTCATAACTCGGGTTTATAAATCAATATAAGTGCTTATAACCCCGGTATAATATTCGTAGACCGTTTCAACCGACCGATAGAAACTCTTGTAGAAAAAACCTAAGCAATGAAGATAAGTACGACCTGGTCGTAACCAACACCCGTAACTCCTTCTGTATTGTTAAGAACTAATCACGACAGGTTACCATCCAACGACTTGTATCACACGGGCTATAAAACGTTAAGCTGTCAAACCATATTTTTTCAAGCTCGTCCTATAATTACTGAATCAAACTACTTGTAGTAAAACTGAAGATGAAAGAACCTGTCACTTCAACTCTGATTCCCACCATTTCTTTCTGACCTGCATCAGCACTTTCTCCTTTCCTCTCAAACCCCACTTCCGCAATATATCACGAACTGATTCTTTGGCTACCACATATATTCGTTGTATTGAGAGTATACTCCCTGGAAGCAAAACCAAAGCAAAGCAAACGCAAATTTGTGATGAGCCAAGAAGAAACATTCCAAATAAAAGCTGCACCACATAATTAGCTGAAGACATAATACAGAGAGATTATATAGAAGAAAGGGGAATCATCATATCATGAATCATCAGTGTTCAGTGCGAGATGAAGCAGCAGAGCAAGTAAACAGATCGTCTCATGTGAACCATCATCACCATCATCACCAGCACAACAGCCTCAGTCCTCTTGTGCCCATGTATGCTCTCTCTTCCTTATTTGAGCTCTCTTATGTCAGTCTGAGTTTGCTGTAATTCTGTGCACTGCACTGATAAGGCGAAATAAACCCGGTAGTTGTGGCTGCGGGGTGTTAACAGCAGGATCCAAGCGAAATCAATCCGGTAGCTTCAGCTCGCCAGTGTGCTTGTTCTTTAGTTCTTACTCGTCAAGGAGTCAGTATGTCAGATAGTCGACAGCCAACATATTAACAAACTTATCAGGTTTTGTCCATGATTATGTCACATAGCCGGATCCAGTCACACCACGTCGAGAGATGAAGGTCTTACTTTGCCTAGAGTGTCCTGGTTCATATTTTCAGCCTGAGCTACAGCATATCTATGTCCATATCTTCTCTGTTCTTTCCAAATCTGGCCTGAAAACACAAATAATTTCCTGCAACTTTTTCTTCACAATAAGCGGTATAACAGTAACAAAACACCACCTAGCGTGTACCAAAGGATTAAGCGGGCGGTACTCTTTTTCATGGTGACTGCTTAAGCTCTGGCCTGCTCCGCCCGCACTCCGCAGGGTTTTCTTACAAACAAGCAAGCAATTTATGAGTTCTACAGTGGACTAGGATATGAGACACTGATTAGGCAATTATTTTCAATAGTTTTACTTGTAAAAGTCAGATGGACACAGATTTGTTCGACGCTAATCAGAGATTTATGCAGGTCCACTTGTGAAGTTGCAGAGCTAACATGGAAGAATGGGCAGCTAGCAATGCATGAGCTTGGAGGGATTTTCCCCACAGCACCAGCAAAGCCCACATGGGGTAGGACCGCCGACACACTAGAGTCAATAGTTCAGCAGGCAACATGCAGCAAAAAGAACCAGATCGGGATGGGACGTAGTAACCAGAACATGGAAAAAGTAGGCTCTGTTGTTGCATCTACGGGTGGGAAATGGGGAGAAGATTCGGTTCGGGTTCAGTTGCCCGTGGGCTTGGCGAAGAAACGGACACGGCCGGATGGTGATCATTGCAGCAGGAATTCCTGCTGCAATGTTAGGGATGAAGAGTTGGCTGACTCGAGCGCTTGTGCTAGTGCTAATGTGGCACTCAGAAGAGAAACGGATACAACTTTGGTGACATGGACTTCTTTGGATTCTCCGACGAGCGTCAAGACCAAAAACACGGATGAGGATTCCGGTTATGGTGGATCGGTATTTATCTGACTCCCTTAACAGTTGTTTGCCTAGAAGAGAACGTTAGAAGCCAATATAGGAACGAAAGTAACACAGAAAGTCCTCCTAAATAAAGCTGAGAGTCGTAGCAAAAGATTTCTGCCTAGAGCTGAGTTTTAAAGAAGGAATTTTGTAAACCCCAAGAAAGAGTATTTCTGTTCTTGCTGGGAGTCTGGAATGAATGATAGAATGTTCAAATGGCTACAAATTATTCATGCTTCAACCTAACGATTTCTTCATATTATATGCATGCAGGAAACACAGGAGGAAGAACGAGAAACAAAAAGTGAGCCCGGACGCTCTCATTCAGGAAGAAGAGGGAGGG